>CM046456.1:59039331-59121831 GCA_025506515.1 Flaveria trinervia | reverse complement strand
TCATGGATGATTTCTAATGTGATAGAATATGTTAATTTAGTTGTATGGAATGCTTGGATGATCAGTTTTGATGTATGGACTTGATGATCATGTATGATGTGAAGGTTGATTAGTAATTAAGGCATCATGTTTGGGACTGGAAATTGATATTGGTGTATGTTGAATGCAATGAACATGGTTAATGAATATGATTGTAATCATCATACACACGTGCAAATCTGAGGCCTCTACTTAGTAGGATTGGCAGGGTTAGGATGTGAAGTCGTGAGTGGCTTCACATGGCATGTGTGCGTGATTTGATCTTTGTGTGGTGTGTTAGTTATGTTATAACTGGTGGGCATGTTAATGTTTTAGATTCGCATGACTTGTATGATATTTAGTGGTATGATGATCTAAGTAATGCATTGGATAATGTAGCACCTCATGTGATCCATTGAATGTAACCATGTATGTTATATGTTCACATTGCTTATTTGAATATAACTCATGATGTCACCAACGGGTCAAACGGGTCAACTGGGTCAAAACGTGTGCTTTTGAAACCTTGAGTCTTTGGTTGTGGTGTGCTTAGGGTCCACATGGTCTCTATTTACATGTACTTACGGACTTAATGATTTAGGTAAACTCTGAAGGTGTCTGTCCACTCTTCTTCAAGTAAATCCTAAGTATTGGTACGCATAAAGGTGAGTTCATGCCCCACTCTTTACTTAATCTCTTTTGGGGGAGATAGAATACTGGTAATGTACAACTGCTTTATATTTAAGTGTGTATAATATTAATATATTTTGTTATCATGAAAAGGCCTCACACTTTCGAAGGGTTAATATGGAATAGCGGGGAAACTTGGGTTACTACTAGGTTGACGAGGCCCCCACACGTGTGACTTCAAGGTCAACGGGTAAAGGTGTCCTAATGAACCTTTTCACGACCTAATAGTCATGACAAGAGACAACAACTTTCACATTCAGCTTCAAGTGCGAATCACGATGAATTAATAATTTAACTGGTAATAGATAGCTATCTGTTACAACACACTACTTATGATCACAAACTGTAAATTATTTATATATGAACTGTAAGGATTCCTGAAGTCTGATGCAACCCAAAACTGCCTAAGTGTTTCAGCAACATGCACTAAGTACTGAAGTGAAGAATGCTTCGGAAGAATTACACAAAGCATTAGAAAATACTCTAAGTGTAATATTCCGAAGCCAAGACCAATATCTTCCGAAGCCTAACATGAAGTCTTCCGAAGCTTGAAGAGACAAAGTCTTCCGAAGCTTCAACCTATGAAGACAGATTTCTTCCGAAGACTTTTAGTACACATGCTTTATCTGATGTACTGTTCCATAAAGCACCTTTTCCGCTGCGTCTCTGATAAGTCACCAACTTACAAGAGTTGGTGAAAAGGTCCATGCTTTTGGTAACTGTACATTGAGGTCTTGAGTCTGAAACTTTCCACTTTATGTACTTTATCCTTTTTGTAATGTATAAGGATGTGAGCTATGGCATGTCATAGTCACAAGGTCAAAAGGCAGATATGCCTTTTGATCCTACAATTGATTTTGTTAGTGTCTAGTCAATTGTATCCAGCTGGCTTTCATAGTATAGCCGGCTGTAGGTTGTAGTATAAGTATTCCAAGTTCTTGTATCTTTCTAAATGCTTTGTAACACTTGTAAAAGAACTTGAGAAAGCAATATACTGCTCCCTTGAAAACTATACTCTCTTGTTCTGTCTCTTGCTTTACTTGTGTTCTCTGCATCACCTTTGGTTATCTAGTTCACTGTTTGATTAACGTTTAGTTAATCTTCTCATTGTGTGTTGTGTTGTAATTGTGTTCAAGCCCTTGAACGATCCTGCAATTGGTATCAGAGCATTCAGGCTCGTGATATAAGATCTAACCATCTTAAGATCCCTCACACACACAAAAACTAAACTTTTCAAATGGCTTCCATCTCAAAGACTGATATGGAGACTGGAACCATGAACAAATCCCCATTGATCACTCTTGATGACTTCGACACCTGGTGCATGAGGATGGAAGGCTTCATCAGGTCTCTTGACTCAAGAATGTGGGAATCTGTTGAATATGGACCTTTCATACCTAGCACCCCTCTGCTACCGGTGCTGGTATGATTCCTAAAGATGTGGCCAACTACTCAGATGAAGATAGGAAAAGAGTAGAGATTGACAGGAAGGCCATGACTGCTCTTCAGACTGCTATCCCAAACTCTGTGTACAGAGGTTTTAAGAAGTGCAAAACAGCTAAACAGCTGTGGGATGCACTGAAGCTGATGTATGAAGGCTCCTCTGAAGCCAAGGAGAACAAGAAAGATCTTCTGAAGCAGCAGTTTGAAAATTTCACCTTTAAAACAGGTGAAACCATGACCCAACAATACTTCAGGTATGTTGAGATTGTGGATACCTTGTGGATGGAGGAGTTCCTCTTGAGAACAGAGACATTGTAAGGAAGTTCATGTCCTCACTTCCTAGGCAATGGACACACTATTGTGTGGTAATCAAGAGGACTGAGAACCTTAAAACTCTTACTCTGACAGAGTTATATGGGATTCTCAGTGGATACCAGATGGAGATGAACTTACAAGGTTCATCTGGCAACTCTAACAATCAAATGGGTTCAGCCCTTCATGTGGTTGAAAGGGACAGCATAGAACCCCAACATCATCTCCTATGCTACCCTGACAACTCACAAAAGGGTCCTTTCATCACCTTCCCGGAGACACCAAGGGAGAACTTTACTCAAGGAAGCCCATTCCAAGAGACAAGTTCTTCTCAAGCCTTTGTGTCTGCAGATGAAAGCTGTGGAAATTATCTCTTCACTCTTGAAGACCTAGACTGTATCCATCCAGATGACCTGGAATACATGGAGATAGTTCAGCAGATGGCTCTTCTCACTCACAGAGCCAAGAAGTTCTACAAGAGGACAGGAAGAAAATTTCCAAGCAATGCTACCAGTGGTAAGTTTGGGCTGGATAAAAGCAAAGTTAAGTGTTACAATTGTAACCTTATGGGTCACTTCGCCAGGGAGTGTAAGGCACCCAGAGCAAATGGGGGTCAAACACAACTCAGACCAAACTACACCAACAATACCCCTCAGGCTGAGAAGACAAAGCAACATGCTGCGGTTGCTGTTGAAGAGGGAGGATTTGACTGGAGTTTTCAGGTGGAGGATGCTTCTCCAAACCAAGCATTGATGGCTGATCATGATGAAGCCAAGGTATTAGAACATCTTTGCTCCCCTGAATGCATTGCTAAAGTAAATAGATACAGGTCCTACAACCTAGAGATGAGATCTGATCTTGAGTCATTAAACATATTAAAATCTGACTTTAGAAAGTCTGAAAATGATTACAAGTTAAAGATAGAAGACTTGGAGAAAACCATTTCAGTACTAAAACATGAACATACAGATTTTAGAACTCAGATCCAAGATCTCATCACTAAGTTGACTAAGTGCCAGGCTGAGCTTGTGATCAGCAAAGCCCTGGCAGAGAAAAGTGTTCTTGAAGAAGAGACCTTCAAGAACATGATATCCTCATCCCTACACAATAAGGTTTGTTATCAAAATAGACAGGGACTGGGATCAAATGAGATAGCTCCTCCACACACAATCTTGTCTGTAAGATCTCCTAGGTGTGGAACTTGTGAAGATGAGCTTCCTCTCATAGATCCAATAAGTGAGGATGATGAAGAAGTGATAGTGAGGAATCCCTCTGAGAAGAGTGAAGAAGAGGATTCCTCCAAGGGCCACTATCCTTCTGAGGAGAAGAAATTAACTGTGATGACCAAGTCCAAGAGAAAGAACTTGATCAGGAAGAGCAAAAGGAAAGCAAAGAAGGCTCAAGAAATCAAGGCTACCTTTGATGCTAAGCAGAAACAAGTGTTCATCTCTGCAGGTTTCAAAGCAATAAGGACTGAAGACATCCACCAAAGCCTCTTATCCAAGAGTTCTGGTTCATGTTCAAATCATCTCAGTACAAAGAAGAAGACTGAGCTGCTGCTGTACCACTGCTGCACAGCCTGGACCATCAAATTCCAAGAACAGTTCACAGCCCAAGGGAACTGTATCTGAATCTACCAAGATGAAGGTGAAAAAGGGATGTGACCAAGGCCAGTCTTGCTCTCAAAAGGAGATTTCTTTGAAGAAGAAAATGCTGTGTGTTATGTGTGAAAGTACTTCTCATATTGCCAAGGATTGTCCATACAATCCTAAAAGTACTATCCACATGACCAATACAAAGACTTCAAAGAATCTCAAGAAGTCTCAAGCTTCGGAAGGAAAGTCTGTTTCCTTCGGAAGCTCCAAATCAAAGAAGAAGGTAAATGGAAAATTACCTTCGGAAGCAAAGTTGGTCTCGGAAGAAAGGAGTTCTTCCGAAGTACTAAAGTCTACTGCAGTGACTGTAGATTCTTCCGAAGTATCAGTCATTAAAACTTGTGAAGCTCCAAAAGCTTCTAAGGTTTTGAAGGTCAAGTCCAAGACTCCAAAGGTGGTGTGGAAGTCTAAGAAAGACCAAATGACTGAGGTTTCTCCATCAACAACAGCGAAGATCCCCTCTGTACAACCATAGGATCTATTACTGTTGCATTACCTTCTATTACACTTACTGAACCCAAGACAAGTAAGGCTTGGGTTTCCAAATGTAACTAATCATTTTCTTTGTGCAGGAACAGCTCAAGACAAACAAGAATGTCTGGATAATTGACAGTGGCTGTTCCAGGCACATGACAGGCGATAGGTCTTTACTTCATAATTTTGAGAGAATTGATGGAGGACCAGTTGCTTTTGGAGGAAATGAAGGTGGTTACATTTATGGAAGGGGCAAGGTCACAAATGGTAAGCTCAGCATTGAGAAGGTAAACTTTGTTAAGGAGCTTGGGTACAATCTTCTGAGTGTATCTCAATTTTGTGATCAGAGTCATAACATGCTCTTCACTGAGCATGAGTGCATTGTTCTCAAACCTGGAGTGGTCATTCCTCATGAGCATATTCTGCTCAGAGCCCCCAGGAAAGGGAACATGTACAAGATGGATTTGCAAGAAACATCTCCCTCTGGAGAAGTTTCATGCTTTCTATCTAAAGCAAATAGTGATGAGTCTTTCCTATGGCATAAAAGAATGTGCCATGTAAACTTTAAGAATATGATAAATTAATCAAACATGATCTGGTAACTGGAATGCCAAAGAAAGAGTTTACAAGTGATGATCATTGTGTTGCATGCCTGAAAGGGAAGCAACACAAGGTATCTCACAAGCCTAAGGAAAAGAACTCCATCACTACTCCCTACACTTATTACATATGGATCTCTTTGGCCCCACCAGTGTAATGAGTTTAGGAAGGACCTTATACTGTCTAGTGATCACAGATGATTTTACAAGATTCACTTGGGTTTTCTTTCTTAGAACTAAAGATGAGACTCCTGAGATTCTAAAGAATTTCATCTTAAAGATTGAGAATCAATGTGATCACAAGGTCAAAACCATAAGATGTGATCAAGGAACTGAATTCAAGAACCAAATCCTTGATACATTTTGTGATGAAAAGGGTATTACAAGACAATACAGTGCTCCCAGGACTCCTCAGCAAAACGGAGTTGCTGAGAGGAGAAACAGGACACTTATTGAAGCTGCAAGAACTATGTTGTCTGACTCTAAACTGCCTATCACCTTCTGGGCAGAGGCAGTTAATACTGCCTGCTATGTGCAAAACAGAGTCTTAGTAGTTAAGACACATGGTAAGACTCCTTATGAACTTTGGCACAAGAGGAAACCTTTCATTGGTTTTCTCAGGTCATTTGGATGTCCCTGCACCATCTTGAATACCAAAGATCAAGTTGCCAAGTTTGCTGAGAAATCAGACGATGGACACTTCATTGGATACTCTTCTCAAGCTAAAGCTTATAGAGTATACAATCTCAGAACTAGAATCATTGAGGAGTCAGCCAATGTGACTTTCAATGAGCACACTCCCAGTGTGGCTGGTTCTGGTCCGGATTGGCTATTTGATCTTGATTTAGTTACCAACTGTTTTAATAAATCTTGTGAGCATGTTTCAGGATCTGCAGAAAATTAAATACAGGTGATCTGATCCAAGATTTGAGCTTGGAAGACCTTCAGCTCCAGTTGAAACTACTTCAGCAAATGAGGTTTCTATCAGCACAACAATGACAAATCCAGCTGATACATCTGGCATGCCTTCAAATTCCAGTTCAGAGGCTCTCAACCAGATAAAGACATCTCAATTGCAGAAGATAACAATGGTGATGGTGAAAGTGATCAAGAATCTCTTGATGCTAATAACCATACCATAGATGATAACATCAATGATGTCACACACTCATTGGATCAAGTTAATCTTGATAAGTGTGATAATGTGGAGGATCAATCTTCAAGACCAGATCTAAATTTCTCAAATTTGGATCTATCTCAGCAACTTGCTGTGATCCCTCAGCTAAGGATCCACAAGTCTCATCCTACACAAACATCATTGGAGATGTTATCTCGGGGTAAAGACAAGAGGGCAAACCCATGAAGCAAATGTTTGTCTTCACTCTTGTTTTCTATCCCAGTTAGAGCCAAAGAAAGTTGAGGAGGCTCTAAAGGATGGAAGTTGGGTTGAAGCTATGCAACAAGAGCTGCTTCAATTCAAAAGACAGAAAGTTTGGAACCTTTGTCCTCTTCCTCATGGGAAGACTACCATTGGAACCAAATGGGTTTTTAGGAATAAAAAGGATGATAGAGGAATCATCATCAAGAACAAGGCTAGACTAGTTGTTCAAGGATACACACAAGAAGAAGGGATTGACTACACTGATGTCTTTGCTCCTGTAGCTAGACTAGAAGCTGTTAGGATATTCCTGGCATTTGCTGCATCCAAGAACTTCAGGTCTACCAACTTGATGTAAAGTGTGCTTTCTTATATGGAGTGATTGATGAGGAGGTTTATGTCAAACAACCACCTGGTTTTGTAGATCCTGATCATCCTGATTATGTCTGCAAGCTTGACAAAGCTCTCTATGGGCTGCATCAGGCACCCAGGAAGTGGTATGAGACACTGTCTGAGTATCTCTGTAAACATGGTTACAGGAGAGGTACTATAGATGGAACTCTCTTCATCAAAGGACAAGGAAACGACATTCTGCTAGTTCAAGTATATGTGGATGACATCATCTTTGGCTCAACCAATTCAAGGCTCTGCAAAGACTTTGAAAAGCTGATGGAAAGATAGATTTGAAATGAGTTCAATGGGAGAACTTAATTCTTTCTGGGAATTCAAGTGAAGCAGGTTGAAGATGGCATTTTCATAAGTCAGTCAAAGTATGTTCAAGATATACTCAAGAGGTTCAACATGACTGATTGTAAGACTGCTAAGACACCCATAGCCAGAAACCACTCCCTTGGTCCAGATCTTGAGGGGGAGTGTGTAGATGAGCACTTATACAGGGCTATGATTGGGTCTCTTATGTATCTTACAGCTAGCAGGCCTGATATCATGTTTGCTACATGTATTTGTGCAAGATATCAAGCCAATCCTAAGATGTCTCACTTAATCACTGTGAAAAGGATTTTAAGATACCTCAAAGGTGCTTCAACACTTGGTTTATGGTATCCAAAGAATTCTAATTTCAATCTGTATGCCTATACAGACAGTGATTATGGTGGCTGCAACATGACTGCAAAGTCTACATCTGGGGGATGTCAATTTCTTGGTGGAAGGGTTGTCTCATGGCAATGCAAGAAACAAACCTGTGTGTCTGCATCAACTGCTGAGGCTGAATACATTGCTGCTGCAAGCTGCTGTGCTCAAGTGCTTTGGATTCAAAATCAGATGCTAGACTACGGATTTAACTTCAAAGAGACTCCTATCCACATAGACAACAACAGTGCTATCTCATCACTGAGAACCCTGTGCAGCACTCAAGGACCAAACACATCAACATCAGGTATCATTTAATAAGAGATAACTATGAAAAGGGTTAATTAAACTAGTCAAAGTTCACACAGATGAACAATATGCTGATCTGTTCACAAAAGCTTTTGATGAACAGAGATTTAAGTATCTGATATCAGCTATTGGGATGATAACTTTGAGTAGATTTTTTTTAACTAATTCTAATTATTTCTTCTTAAAATATGTGTGTCCTAAGTTGTCTAGTTCATCACTTTCATAAGCTCATGTTTTCTTTGAATGAAAAACTCTTTTTGAAGACTTTCCTTGGATTCTTGAAAATTTTTGATACTTCGGAAGATAATTTTACTTCGGAAGAAAAATATGTCTTCAAAATAAATGACTGTCTAAGAATTTTACCTTCGGAAGAAGTCAAAATTTATCTTCCGAAGCTTAAAATTCTTAACTTAGACACTTATTCATTTTTAAGGACTTTTTCCTTCCGAAGCAAAAATTACTTTCGGAAGCTTTGTTCATTCTTATACAAAGCATCCAAAAGTTTATTTCTCTTCCGAAGCATAAATCTTTAAGACTCTCAGGAAAATTCTTCCGAAGTCACTTTAGCTTCGGAAGCTTTTTCAATCACAACTTCCGAAGACAAATTACTTTCGGAAGCTTTTGAATTCCAAGAAAACTACTTTTTGAGCAAAAAGGTAAACTACTTTTTCAGAGGTGGGACCGACATACGGATTTCAAAGTTTATCCTCTTTCATTAAACTTTATCTGAAATCCTTCTCTCTCATATAAACCCAACGGTTTCCCCCTTCTTCTATCATCTGCTTTTCTTCCATACCTAAAACCCAAAGCTTCTCTCTGAAATTTCCTTCCCATTTTCTCTTCATCTCTGAGCTACCTCACAATGGCTGACCTTACACACAGAAATGATCCTCACTTTGCCATGCAGCTACACAGACAACACAATCAGGTTGCTCTGTTATGCTCTGACAAAGATCCTCATTTCTCAGAGGTTGCCGTTTCTTGTCTTTGTCTCACTACTTCACCTCCCTAACCATTGATCCTCCTCTATATGAGGATCATTTGCTTGAATTCTGGAAGACCTGCCAAGAGGTCATTATGGATGGGGAGAAGGCACTGTCTGCCACAGTGCAGGGGAGAACAATTTTCATCACTCCGGCCATCATCAACCGACATCTTCAGCTGGATGATGAAGCAGGTGAAGTGTTCTTCCAAAAGAAGCGGTTAATCATTCCTTCGAGCAGATGGGCTATGAAGGAGATTTCTCTGTAAAGACCTTCAGGAAAGGGAAGGTCTCATCCCAGTGGAAATACCTGCTCCATGTGGTTATCCACAGCTTATCAAACAAGCATGGTGGATGGGACCAGATTCCTGAGGATCTCTCCTTTATAGTTCATGGGATGGTTCAGGGGGTCAAGTTCAGGTATTCACAATTTGTTTATACTAATTTACTTGCAAACTTAGACTCCTTAGAATATTACATGTTTCCTAGATATGTTCAACACATTCTTAACTGTGAACTGGGCTCACAGTTGAGGGAAACAGGCAATATTCTTAAACTGGGACAGATGAAGCCCGGCATCTTTAAAATTATGAAAAGCCAACTGTAGGCTTCTCAGGGGTAGAAACAGCCCTAGTCCCAAAAATGTTAGAGCTCATTGCTCAAGGTGACAACATAGCAGTCCAAGCTAGTGTTGAACCCACACCTACTGCTCTCCTACCCTCTTCACAACCTCCAATATTCATCACCTACAAAAGAAAATCCCAACGAACCCCTGCTCAGGCTATTGAGTCTGTGCAGGCCCCCAAATACTCAACCTTACAGGAAGAAGTGGACTCCAGAGCTCCCACTTCTCCTGAGGAGCAAACCACTCCCATTACTTTACCTATCAGGGCTGAGGTTCCTCAAGCTCAACCTGATGAGCTCATTAGCCCAACAACTGTAAGCCTTCACTCTGAGTCTCAACACTCAAGTGAACAACCTTCAGGGGATAGCTACCATCCCCAGCCTTTGGATCTAAACAACCAATTCCCAACCTATCTTTTACACTGATGAAGACTTAGGATTCAGTGAGTACCATGAGTCTCTCTTCTCCTCCTACTCAAAGAGAGATGAGTACCTCTGACTCTCCTCAGTCTATCCCTCATCAGTCACCTATTACTGAGGTGGACACATCTGAACCTGTTCAGGATGTCCATATGGAAGAGGCTCTCACTTTTGAAAGTGATTATCATTAAGACCTCAACCATGGCAACTCAGCCCATTGGCATCTTAACTGAGGTTGCCAGTGAGCAGAGGAAAACCAGCAGCCAAGAAACTCAAGCTGGTGGTGAGAGAGGGACTTTGGTCCAATCCTCTCATCCCCCAGTGATTCTTCTGATGAAGATGAGGGGAATTTGAGACTAAAGGTACAAAAATTGTCACAAACATGCACCTATCTAGTCTCTAAGGTTAGTCACTTGGAATCTCAGGTGACTACCCTGCAAAACAGGGTCAATGATCAGCAACTCCAGATTTCATATCTGCAGGAAAAACTAGCTGAGAGACCTTTAAGGAGAGCTCAACCAGGAACACAAGAACCTGTGGAAGTGACTGATTTATCCTCCAGCTCACCTATGCAAGTGGGTGATGCTACCAAAAAGGGGGAGAAAGTTATCACAACCACAGAACCTGGGAGTTCTTCAAAGAGAATGGACATAGAGGACTCACCATCCTCACTTGCTGTTGTGCATTCTCAGCAACTTCCTCAAGTTCACATTAATGTGGACTCTATAGACTCTCTCATCAGGAGTCTCTTTGAGGAAGGTATACCAAGGGCTGTCTCATCTCCACCACATGGAACTGGCAACTACATCATCAGATGGAGGTATGATGATGACAGAAGAGCCCTCATACTTCACAGAGTTCAAGGTCAACAAGAAGTCTTTCAGTTCCAAAGCCTGAGCTTCTATGAAGGACTGGATTTAGTCAACATGCCACTTGTCAATCCAAGCAAATCTAGACAAGCTGACAGGCTGGCTCAAAGAATCCAAGACAGGATCCTTGCAGAGTTCTCTCTAAGAAGGAGACTTAGGCAATCAGGCAATGTCATCGGTCAACTGGATGCTGAGGTGGACCCTAAGATTAGTTTCATAGGGGAAACCTGGCTGAAGGCCCAGTGGCAGAACCTGAGACCCTTGTCTCACCATCAACAACTGCTGCAGAGGTCCAAACTCCATCTGAGACACCTGCTGGTGAAGGTGTCTCTCAGCCTCTCTCTGGCCAGAGCATGGAAGCTACACCAAGCAATGAAGGCCAAGCCTCAATCCACCCTGAGTCACAAAGGTCTGTTGGTGACAAAGGGAAAAGGATAATGACTCCTGAGGAAATTGAGGAGGAAGAGAGAGAGAGGAAAAGGAGGCTAAGGGGAGAAAGTTCTTCTGGGTCATCAAAATTCATGCAAGCTGCAATCAGGGCTGCCCCCAGACCAAATACTCAAAATGATGAACAAAGGGCAGTCAGGATTAATTATTTACAGACCAGGAACTATGATGTTGATGAAATCATCTCCTCCCTTAGAAGAGTTGAATGAACTGGCTGACATGGAAGTGTCAAGAGAGATAAAGGAGAAAGAGGATGCAAGGTTACTTCTCCAATTCAAAGAGGAGAGGAGACAGAAAAGACTTCACAAGCATTCCCACTCTCTCTCCAGTTCAAGAAAGTCCTGCACAGGAAGATGTGGCTCCACAAGAACCTCAGGTAGATAAAGAAGAGGATAGAATCAAAATGATAAACTACCTGAGTGCCACAGGCTTCTATCAGGCAAATACACTTCTTCCCCTGTCCTATGACTTCATTGAGTTCGAGTACTTAAAGCAACTTGAGCTTGAGTTAGTCAAAGAAAGAAAAACAACCAAAAGGAAGCTAAGGGAAGAAGCTGCAAAGTCAAGAGCCATCATTCAAAAGAATGCAAAGAAGTCTGCTGACAGACAAAGAATGATGAGCTTCTTGAAGTCATATGGATTCTCCGGAAGGAGACTTGGTCCCATGTCTCTATCTACAATGGATGAGCATATAAGGGTAATCAAGCAGAAGATTAAAAGTGGTGAACTCATTGATTTGCACTCTCTTCCAAGTCAAGTCCCACCTGAAGTGGAGGTCAAGTTTGAACAACCAGAGACACCTGAACCAGAACCTCCAGCTGAGCCTCAGCAAACTTCATCTTCTGATCCAAGACAGGGTCAAACTCCCTCTCCTTCTGAACCTGTGAGGGAGGAACACCCAACTGAGAAAGACACTGATGATCAACATGGTGCTGCAGACCAGTCTTCTCAGTTAAAGACATTAAAGAGGAAGAAGAAAATGGCCTCTAAACCAAAGACTAAAAAGAAGAAGCCAAAGTCATCTACCTCTACACCCCAGGCTGAATCAGATCAACCTGAGGAAGTGCATGATGAGGCAGCCCAATCAACTCCTATGCAAGTGGCTCCTCTAGCAACCGAGACACCCATCTTATCCTGGACTTACTCTACCAATCCAGAAAGATGGAATGTTATCAGAGATCAAGGTGTTGAAAATGTCTACTCATGGCAAGACATAATCAACTTACCTCTGCATGATCTCTTTGAAATGAGAAGATACTATGAGAGTCTTGATGATCCTGACCATCAAATGACGAAAGGGATGGTCTTGATTATTCTGAAGACTACAAACATTTAAAGATCTTCTAAGTGTTTTGGTAGCATCAGCCTAGGGGGAGTTTGTAAGGATTCCTGAAGTCTGATGCAACCCAAAACTGCCTAAGTGTTTCAGCAACATGCACTAAGTACTGAAGTGAAGAATGCTTCGGAAGAATTACACAAAGCATTAGAAAATACTCTAAGTGTAAATCTTCCGAAGCCAAGACCAATATCTTCCGAAGCCAAGACCAATATCTTCCGAAGCCTAACATGAAGTCTTCCGAAGCTTGAAGAGACAAAGTCTTCCGAAGCTTCACCTATGAAGACAGATTTCTTCCGAAGACTTTTAGTACACATGCTTTATGATGTACTGTTCCATAAAGCACCTTTTCGCTGCGTCTCTGATAAGTCACCAACTTACAAGAGTTGGTGAAAAGGTCCATGCTTTTGGTAACTGTACATTGAGGTCTTGAGTCTGAAACTTTCCACTTTATGTACTTTATCCTTTTTGTAATGTATAAGGATGTGAGCTATGGCATGTCATAGTCACAAGGTCAAAAGGCAGATATGCCTTTTGATCCTACAATTGATTTTTAGTGTCTAGTCAATTGTATCCAGCTGGCTTTCATAGTATAGCCGGCTGTAGGTTGTAGTATAAGTATTCCAAGTTCTTGTATCTTTCTAAATGCTTTGTAACACTTGTAAAAGAACTTGAGAAAGCAATATACTGCTCCCTTGAAAACTATACTCTCTTGTTCTGTCTCTTGCTTTACTTGTGTTCTCTGCATCACCTTTGGTTACCTAGTTCACTGTTTGATTAAGTTTAGTTAATCTTCTCATTGTGTTGTTGTGTTGTAATTGTGTTCAAGCCCTTGACGTTCCTGCAGAACGTCAATCTTCAACTCACCAACCATTGTGGACATTTTTAGTATGCTATTCTCAGGTCGTAACTGCCTCGCCATTAGGAGCACAAAACAAAGGTCCAGCATGCATCCTAAGGCTTAATCGTAGATACATTGTTGTCTCTTATTCAGGGGTTTTTAAACATTGGGATGGCGCGTATTTTGCCATTTATGCTTTTTTATATACTTTGGATTTGTCGCATTACAAAAACGCTTCAGCATAGTTTTCAAGTTTGAACTGTTGGTATTTTATTCTATGTTGGCATATAGAGTCGTTCTGGGAACTATTGACTGTGATCCTGGTGTTCCACAGCCTTGCGGTAAAACTCCGCACGTGGATTGAGGGTGTGACATCTACATATTATATACATATACATATACATATGCATAATATGCATATACGTATGATATACATATATAGATACATATACATAATATAATAGATACATAAATATATATATATATACATATATTATATATGTATATATATAAATATATATAATATGTATATATATATATATATATATTATATAGAACAATTTCAGCCACTCATTTTTATCACATGCAAATCACATGCCATTTCCCCCCTTTTTTTAAAACGTTCATAACTTTTTTTCACGACATCATTTTATTCAAAAAAAAAGTCACCATAAAAATTCAGTATTTTTTATCTTTCCAACGCCTACCATGTTTATATACTTTTCTAAAAAAAGATCATCCATCGTTATTTACATATGTGTAAATCTAGTTATACACATATGTGACTGGATTACACATGTATGTAAATCCGATATTACACATGTGTAAAACAAATTTCTTTAAACAAACAGGATTTTTTATTTCTTATAAAAAAATTTATGAAGGAGGGAAATTAGTGGAACATTTTTGTGTTTTTACTTTTTTTATTTTTAAGTTATTTTTTAATTTATAAATTTTTTAAATATGTTTTTGTTAATTACAATTTTATCATTGAGAACTAGTGGTTAAGATTGGTTTCTAGAGTTCTCACAAAAAAAACTAGTTCTCATTTGATCCCTCCCCTATATATATATATATATATATATATATATATATATATAATATATTATATATATATATATATATATATATATATATATATATATATATATATATATATATATATATACTTGAATACCCTATAATATAAAAACATTATATATATATACACACACATATATATATATATTATATATATATATATATATTATATATATATATATTATATATTTATATATATATATACTAATTATATTTTAAATAATATTGTTTGAGTTAGAAGTTACTAACCTTTATTGAAGACGCTAAATATATGTTGAATATACGTGGAGATGAATGATATATGGATCTTCAATATAAGTTGAATCACTAAAAACCTTACATAATAACAATAGATCAAATACAATATAATTATTTATGTATCTATATATAATGAGAAATAAACTAAGTAGAACAAACCTTTAATCAAATTAGTAACCTTAAATCTTCCTTTCTTCGTAAAAAAGATGTTGAAATAAAAGAAGAAAATGATTGAATAGGTTGAAAAATAGGTAGTAGCTGAAAAAATGAAAGTAATTAAAGAGTTTGAGAGAGAGGTAATAGAAACCTAAAACGAGAAATAAAATATGATAGAGTTGGAGGTTGAATAAGTCAAGATTTTGGTTTAAATTTCAAACTAGGTGGTTGTAATTTTCTGGGTTGCTTTTTAATTATCTGGGTATTTTCTAGGGTTTTCGGGTGGTTTTTTATCATTTATTTTAAAATTTTAATGCTTTGTCTTTCTGGGCGGTGTTGCCCCTCAAACCACCCAAAAAAATAATTTATAACCGCCCAAAATACCCCTTTTTCTACTAGTGTCGACTCATATTAATTAACCAATCAATCAATTGTTCACGAGATGAAAAAACCTAACAACTTTAAATATTATAATTATTTATTATCAAATGATAGAAGTTTGTAAATTATGTAATAACATGATAATCCTCTTTTTTAAAACTATCACTATTGGTATCCCGCTACTATCACCTCTGTGATCGCCGACATTATTCCCACCATTATCGTCAGACGTATACTGTTCAACATAGTTCCAACTCTCATCACCATAATAACTATAACCCTCGATGGGGTAATAGTTAGAATCAGAACCAAATAAATAGTGGTTATCCCAGATTGACAACGTTAATAACTATATTGCATGAAATTTATACGAATATTGAATTTATCGATAAGAAATAAGTTAATAAGTAATGATTAATATAGTATTTCAAAAAGAATATTACGTCGAGTCAAATAATTAACACGAACATCGAGGAATATTACATCATGTCAAAAATTATTATTCGACCTAAGTCATGACCTGTGAAAGGGATCACAGGTCGTATGTGTAATCCTTAATGGGTTGTTAAGTCTGTCACGGGTCGTAAAACATATGACCTTGAAGTAACTCACAAAGCCATGAAATGTTTGAATGACTTGGCTGCAGAGCTATACGGCCTATGAAGGCCCTTACGGGCCTTTATCAAGGCGTCTGGGTATCCCTTATGGTGAAAGTTGCATATTTATATTTATTATTTGTTACAAAAGTTGTAGTGAAAGTTTCATGCTTAAAATTTTATTTATTTACTGTTAATTGCATATGTTATTGATTTCAATGGTTGTATGATATTATCTAATTTAGGAAAGATTCAAAGAGGATTTGAAGCTTGCATTTGAGCTCAAGTCAAACAATTTGTTACAATCGTCTCTACTCTATTATTCTTATGACTCATATAATTTGTAGAAAAAGAGACAAGTATTGATGTATTAAACTCATCCTATTGTTTGGAAAAAAAGCTACTTTAGTTTAAATTCTCTAACGAAATTATCATTGCGACATAATCAATAATTTTATTCAAAAATCTAGTCGTGTTTAGCTGCAACGCGCGTGACATGACACTAGTTTATTACAAATGCAACATTTAATTACTAAATTATTTTGAATAAGATAATTAAATAAATTATTAAAAACAAATTATTTTTCACAAATATTCAAACCCGTTATTTAATTATTATAAATCTAGTTCACTTATTAGTATTTGATTATTTTCGACTCAAATTAACAAATTAATTTATTATCGATATGGTTTAAAGTATTTATCAAAACCTTAAATCCCAAATTTTAATCCAAATCCTAAATTTAAACCTTAGGTTGGACCATGAGGAATTTTTGGTGTCAAGTCTATTATTCTATCATTTTCAAATCACTTATAATTATCAAGTGAGTATTCATATCCTATTGTTATGTTTTACTATTTAGGAAAATCATGTGATATTTATTCAGTTACTGTTATTCATTGATATTCAATTCAAAATTTAGTTCTATATATGCTATGTTATTACTTGCAACTATGTGTTCATAGTTAGACAAACTAGGTAATAACATAATCATCAAATCATGCAAACAAGATAACAATGATTGATCTATTGGTTTAACCAACCCACCCCATATGATTATTAGAGTGGTGATTAGAACCGGATTCATGCATTCTATCACAACGCTTTGTGTGCGAATCAAGTCAATTCAGTCATTAGGTATGATTGTATTTAGTTTGTCTTTTATGTTATACTATTGTATTTATAAGTCTTGACATTGCCATGTGAATTGAATTGTTTCAATATTTTAATAAATATATATATGTATACAAACTTGCATTTACTCACCGACTAATTATCTAGCCGATTGTTACTTTATCATATGATTTTAGGAAATGCACTTTAGAGGACCTCTTCATGCTTCATGCTCACCATAAGACATGGACTTAGAATAATAAAGACAAAGAAAGTATGTTTTTGCAACTGAGAATGATAAAAAGGAACATGTGGTACTGAAGACCGGCCTTCTCAATTAAAGTATAGAAAGAGGTAGAGGATGGCCATCAGAAGGGACAAAAAGAAGAAGACGAAGTCCAAAGCATCCACCTCTACACCTAAGGATGGGTCAAAACATCCCAAGGGTGATCAAGAAGAGGCTGCTTAACAAACTCCACTTATTGTATAGCCTCTTGCTGCTGAGAGACCCATCTTGTCTTAGGTCTTTTCAACTATCCCAGATAGATGGTACATCACTAGAGATAAAGGAGGTCAAGATATACATTTCTTTCAAAACATGCTTGAACTTCCTCTACATGATCTCTATGACATGAGAATGTACTTTGAGAGTATAAGGAATCCTCATCAACTAATGCTGAAGGGAATTGTCTTGATTCTGATGAGGACCGTCAACTAATGAAGATCAAGATACAAAGTTATCCCTTTGTTTTGATAGCATCAGCCTAGTGGGAGTTTGTAAAGATTATACTTAGAGGTTGATGTAACCAAAGAACTCTCAGCATGCACATGTGAAGTGTAAGGCCCCGTTCCCGGAGACCTCATAGTTGGTCAACCACAACATTTAATACATTCTATATTATAAACATACAAACTCAAGCAGCGGAATTATTATAGCTAAAGGCATTCATTTATTTTTAAAACACTATTGTTGTGCAATACACTATTGTTTAAACAATTACAAAAGAACTGTTTAACTGCATTACAAAACAACAACAATATGAAATACGAATGGATGTCAGTCTTTTCCCGCCCAGTAGCTTCACCCTCGTGCCATCGTCACTAATAATTACCTGCCAACTGAAAATGTATAAAAGTTAGCGTTGTTGAGTGAGTTCTAGTTTTAAAAGTAATAAATACTTTCTGTATGTTGTATATGAAAATACTCTTTCTGTGAAATACAACTCTTTACTTTGTATGCGATCACGCATTAACTATATAAATAGATACTATTCGTTCTCTTTACTGTATTCCTTGTTTACTCTGTATTCTTTTATCTTTATCTTTCACTATCTGTATGGACCAATGAGCAATACCCTAAACTGTATGCGTGGTGAAAACTGGTGATGGGCTATCTATATCCCTCAAAAATGTTCTGTTTACTATATACAAGGCCGACCCAATCACCTAGGGCACGTGCAAAGGTCCTGCCAATCTCAATTGACTGGCCCTGTGTGCATAATAGGGTAGCTAACCCACAGCACAGTTGAGCTAACGATAACATGGTCGTGTACCTCCTGTAAGCTTGCAAGACTTGTTAATATTTTATTAATGTTCCTTTTCTCTTCTTTATTGCTCTTCCTCTTTATTATTAAAATATACTTTACGTTACGATAATAACATACCACGTAAAGTCACATACTATAAGTAATAATAATAATAGCAATCATAATAAGGAACAATCATAAGGCAATCATAATCATGCATGAAACCCATCATTAATAAGCCTAGTCAAACCTCGGTCAAATCCCTAAAAGCACAAACTCCCAAGAATTCTGTAATAAATTCTAAGTGTTGGGAGCTTAGACACTATTTGGGCGCATGGGCCCTGTTTAGGCGCTTTATCACTATACAAGCGCATGAGCCAACACTTAGCTGTTTTAACACTTAGGCACATGAACCATTCAGGCGCATGGACACTATTCGGGCGTATGAAAACTTAGGCACATAGGAATATTCAGACGCATGGGTACTATTAGGGCGCATGGGCCTACACTTAGTCATCCAACTAATATTTCTAGGCACATGGACTACTGTTCAGGTGCATGAGATACACTTATCATTTCTAAGGCAAATTTCAGGCGCATGGACTACTGTTTAGGTGCATGAGATACATTTATCATTTCTAAGGCAAATTTCAGGCGCATGGACTACTATTCAGGCGCATAGGTGACACTAAAATTCTTCTAAGGCATCCCCAGGCACATGAGCCTTATCTAGGCACATGAACCTTCTGTACAACATGTTTCTAGGATGTTTTCGAACCCAATCATCAAACCTATCTATTCTAAGCTTACCAAGGCTATTCTAAACATGAACAACCTATAAGCATCCAAGAATCATCATCCAACATGCATAATACATACGGGTATACATACATAAACATTGTAAAAATCATTTTAATACATTTTCAGCCCCAAAGAGAGTTTAAAACAAGTAAACCAGGGTCTAGAACTCACCTCGTGCAACTTGGGTGTTTCTTCCTTCTAACCCGCTTGCAATTGAGTTCAAACACCTAAAAACACACCAAAACACACATACACGGACACACACACAAGCATATAAGCGCATAAGCATGTAACCGAGATAAAACCTATTATAAACACTTAAAAACCTTGAATTCTTACCTTGAATTCAATCTCTTATTTTTCTTCCTTCAACCGAGAGTTCTGCTCTCTTCCTTTCTCTTTCTCTCTAAAACCGAAGTGAAAAGTGATGTGAAAAGAAGGTGGGCGGCCATGCCCACCTTTACACCAACTTTTCAAAGATTTTGTTCTTTTGGACACTTTTAGTCCCTCCACTTGGGCTTTATTGCTTTTCTTTCTTTTATTCTTCATTTCTTGTCTTTGTTTTTTTTAAAATAACCGGGTGTTACATGAAGTACAAGGAAAGTTACTTCGGAAGATTTAATATAACTCAAGGAATTTCACTAAGTATCAAATCTTACGAAGCCAAAAGACCAATTCTTTAGAATCCAAAGATGAAGTCTTTCGAAGCTTCAAAGAAAAGTTTTCTGAAGCTTCAAAGTCAAAGTCTTTTGACCGAGATTGATTTCTTCCGAATACCTACAATGCATGCTTCTCTTACATGTTTTTGACAAAAGCTAAATCTCCTTTCCGTTGCCATCTTTGAAGGCTCAACAACTTGTATGAGTTGGTGAACAGTCAATACTTTTACCAACTATAGATTAAGGTCTTTAGCTTGTAACTTTCTACCTGCATACTTTTATCTTTTTATATTAGATAAGGATGTGAGCTATGGAATGTTACAGTCGCTAGTCAAAAGGCAATTTGTCTTTTGACTCTACGTTGATCTTGTTGTCTAGATTAGTGTTTCAAGCTGACCTTTAAAGTATGACCGGTTGTAGATGTACTATAAAGTATCTCAGGTACTTGTCATTAGAACCAAGCTTTGTAACACTTTGTAAAAGCACTTGAGAGCAATATACATCATTCTTTAAAACCATATACTTGTGTTCTTGTTGTGTACTTTACTTGTGTTTATTGTTTCATTTAGTCGATTTCATATTTGAACTGTTAAATGTTCTAAGTCTCTCCAACCTTGTAAAACTGTTGCATTAACCCCCTTCACTGCACTGCAAAATTATATGATTTATATTTATACTTCAGAGCACATCAATAAATATAAATTTTGATCAAATTTATAAGAGTTCAATACGGGGATGGTTCATGTGGTAAGACATGCTTTCAAGGTTGGTCCCCAAACATATTTTCATATGAAGTAAATCAAGTTACAACAAATTTGTCTCTAGATGGGACTGAGATCATTTTTTCTAGTAGGTGTGGTTAAATGACAATTTACCCTTGCTAAAGGATAAAATAAAATTAAAGTCATATATTAAAATATAATATTGGTTTAGTGTTACATTCAATATGTTCTTATAAATTTATCCCTTCCCTTCTCTTACGTTGTGTTCCCGAGTCTCATTTAAGGAGAGAAAAGAAAGGAAATGGAAGGAAAGAAAAACTAGTTGTCATCATCACTAACACCTTCCAAAACCCAGCACCACCAACACCTTTCACCACCCACCAACTTCAACACCGTCGCTGCCCACCATCTTCAACATGCCACCACCCACCATCTTCAATGTCATCATCGGTCCACCAATTTCTTCTTCTTACCATTTATTTGGTCTATTATTAACAAAACACCATCCATCGTTGTGTGTCCTAATGCCCCGACACTTCATATCCATCAGTTGCACCTCATCTCCATAGTGTACTACCTGAGTTGCAACCGGCCTTTGTCTCTGCCATCATTGTCTTTTTCATTTTCCAAACCCAAGTCAAGGTTTTTTAATTGTTTCCAGATATTATAGAGTACTTGTGAACACCAGATGTATTGAAGAATCCATAGTTAAAAACCCATGGTTATTAAGCATGCAAAGCAAAAGGAGAAGTTGAATCAAATAAAACCCAAGTTTCATAAAGTGCCAACTTTTTGAGTCAAAACAAACATATTTTTCATGAAATAGTTTTGTAATCTACCAACATCTTTAATAAAATAAGATCCAAGTTTCATAAGTGTCAACTTCTTGAATCAAAACAAACATTATTTTCAAAAATTAAACCAAACATAACTTGAATCAAACCAACACAACTTTTGTGATCTACCGACATCTTAAATAAACTAAAACCCATCTTTTATAAACTACCAACTTCTTGAATAAAAAACACAATTTTAATGAATCAAACAAAAAATAACTTGAATCAAAACAAACCTTTTGTCTTGAATCAACTAAAACCCAACTTTCATAAACTATGAACATTAATAATTGAGAAATTCTTGAAACCCGAGAACTAAATAACAACTTTTGGGAACTAATAACATCCAATTTTCATAAAAGCCCTAATTTGACATATCCATACAACCCTAGAACATACAAGTTTCATAAAAGCCCTATTTTTTCAAATTCTTGAAACCCTAAAACTAAAATCTATGAAATCTTATATGTATAAGTAGAAAGATGAGATTACCTGAAGATATGAGGAAAAAAGTAGAAATAACTTGTTTTAGTGCAAATTTTGATGCCAAAATTACGACCTGGAGGGGGTTTTGACCATGAGGAGGTGGAGGTAGATGGGTGCGACGGGAGGGACGGAGGGAGAGTTCGATGGTGTTCTTTTGTGGGTGCAGGAGTAGATATGTCTATTTTTCAAAGAGCTAGACCACATATATATATATATATATATATATATATATATATATATATATATATGACCAGGACCATTCAGAGGCTATATTTTTTTTTGACACAAACACATTTATCTCTTACAGGTTCAAAGGTAGCCTTTTAATGGAACCACTAAGAGGATATCAAACAACCCCTATCTCTTGTTGTTTAGCAAACTTGTTTTTTTAAGGATAACCGACTAACATTTTATGGGGAATAAATTTCATATAGTAATCTCAATCATTCATGATGTAACTCACATTTTATGCTCAACTTGACAATACATAATCAAAAATAGGAAATTTATAGAGAACATTAACGCCATTGCATGAAATAGATGTTCCGGAGAATGTGTGTCATATCCAAGGTTATATGATAAAATGGCATGTAAAATGACCATTGGATTATCGTATCTAATTATTACCCAGCCAAAATATAGGGTGAGTTCCTATTGCTAATTTATGTAGTTAATGTCTTTTTTGTTATTGGAATCCATGTTATTCTGCAACGGTGTGGCCTTGCTAAATCATCTTTATCAGGTTGTTTTAGGTACCATTGTGAAAATAAACCTTCTGTATACTTTATTAGGGCATTTCTTGTTACGGTTTCACCTATTATAAAGTATTTGTCTTGTGCATCTAGTGATATCTCATATGCCAACATCTATAGTTCTTCACCTATTATAATGTTCCTCTTCTCTTCTTTATTGCTCTTTCTCTTTATTATTACAACATACTTTACGTTACGATAATAAACATACCACGTGAAGTCACACACTATAAGTAATAATAATAAAGAACAATCATAATCATGCATGAAACTCATCATTAGTAAGCCCTAGTCAAACCTCGGTCAAAACCCTAAGAGCACAAACTCCCAAGAATTCTGTAATAAATTCTAAGTGTGGGCACTTAGACACTATTTGGGCGCATGAGCCCTGTTTGGGCATTTCATTACTATGCAGGCGCATCAGTCAACACTTAACTGCTTTAAATCTTAGGCACATGAATAATTCAGGTGCATGGACACTATTCGGGCGTATGAACACTTAGGCGCATGGGTTATTCGGACGCATGGATACTTAGGCGCATGGGCCACTTGGGCGCATGGGCACTATTCGGGCGCATGGGCCTACACTTAATCGTCCGACTAATATTTCTAGGCGCATGGACTACTGTTCAGACACATGGGATACACTTATCATTTCTAAGGCAAATTTCAGGCGCATGGGCTACTATTCAGGCGCATGGGTTACACTTAAATTCTTCTAAGGTATTCCCAGGCGCATGAGCCTTATCTAGGCGCATGAACCTTCTGTGTAACATGTTTCTAGGATGATTTCAAACCCATTCATCATACCTATCTGTTCTAAGCTTACCAGGGCTATTCTAAACATGAACAACCTATAAGCATTCAAGAATCATCATCCAACATGCATAATACATACGGATAAACATACACAAACATTTGAAAATCGTTTTAATACATTTTCAGCCCCAAAGAGAGTTTAAAACAAGTAAAATCGGGGTCTAGAACTCACCTGGTGCAACTTGGGTGTTTCTTCCATCTAACCCGCTTGCAAATGAGTTCGAACACCTAAAAACACACCAACACACACACACATGGACACACACAAGCATATAAGCACATAAGCATGTAACCGAGATAAAACCCATCATAAACACTTAAAAACCTTGAATTCAATTTCTCTTCTTCTTCTTTTCTTCAGCCGAGAGTTCTGCTCTCTTCCTTTCTCTCTCTCTCTAATCCGAAGTGAAAAGTGATGTGAAAAGAGGGTGGGCGGCCATGCCCACCTTTACACCAACTTTTCTAAGATTTTGTCCTTTTGGACACTTTTAGTCCCTCCACTTGGGCTTTATTGCTTTTCTTTCTTTTATTCTTCATTTCTTGATACATTTTTAAAATAACCGGGTGTTACAACGCCTTTGTCCTAATGCAAGCTCTAAACATTGCATCTCATTAACGGGCGATTCTCCCACCTCCATTTGCATTTGGGCGTATTGATTTTCAATTTTTGCCTGTAATTTTAAAGAATCAAAATGAAAAAGTATTAAGATTTTTATGAAATTTCGACAGCATAACTGTAACAAAATGGAAAAAAACCATGCTAAATCATAAGTAAATATAACATTAAATTCCCAACTTTCAATATATAAACACAACTAATCAAAACCAAACAATTCTCAAATTATCCATATAGACCATATTGTTTAATTATTAGCACATAACATATAAAATTCACAAGTTTCAACGTATATATAAACTAACAACTTATCAAAACTAACAATTCTCAAATATGTATAGCATATAGACTATATTGGGTCAAGATCACTAAACACAATATATTAAATACATATGAACATATGATAAGATTCTTAACATATTAAGCTTACCCAATCTTCTTCTACCCTTTGGTTGACCCATCCTAACCCTTCTCTCTAATACGACCTCCTCCACGTTTCGATGTAACTTGGGGTCCCAGTTTGTTGCTCTTATTAAAAAAATATTCATAATATTTGAAAAGAATTAATAATACATAATTAAATAATATAGTTTTTTTACCTGAAGATATCGCCTTTGAGCATATGATCGACTACTATGCAGACTCGGATAGAGTTGTTTTGCTCTATTCTTTACGTCTTTTTCAGAAAGACATTTGTGTTCTTCACTTGAGAAAAACTCAACCACTTGCTCCCATGCCTCCCGACTTTGACCTTCAGGTGGATTATTTATAGTCTGCTCAATATTATTATAACCTCCATGATTTAAGAAATTTTGTTTCATATTATATTTTCTATCTCGAAATACTCGTTGGCAATCCTTATGGATACCAAGTTGGATTCCATGCCAATGGTCTGAACCACGATGAGCTTCAACTATATATACTAACTTTCAACTTAGTGTTTTGAACACAAATCAAAACAATGATGGTGGCAGGAACCCTAACACGTCTTGTGCGATGGCAAACGGTGGCTAACACGTAGCAGTGGTGGCTAATTTGCGGCGCTGGTGGCCGATTAGGTGGCTGGTCGCGGTGGTGGGTGACGGGGGATGAAGGTCGTGGTGGCGGGGATAGGGGATGAAGGCCATGGTGCTGGTGGTGCGATTGGGTGAAAGAGGGCTTCAATTTGTGATTTGGAGAGGTTGTGGTGGCTGATTTGGTGGCTGATTTGGTGGCTGGTCGCTGATTGGAGACAGAGGTTGTGGTGACTGATTTGGTAAGGTGAGAGTAAAGCATATACGCTCGAACTGTGGATATAAGTAAGGCCCCGTTCCCGAAGACCTCACAGTTGGTCATTCATTGCACTTAAAACATTATAATTACATTTGCCTTACGAAAACATTGCAGCGGAAACATAAAAATATAACTTTTCATATCATTACAAATGTTTTTGCAAGTTAATACAAGCGTTCATTTCAAAACATCATTCGTTCGCATTACAATGCTAAAACATTAACAAAAGAATGCCATCGAAAAGAGCTGAGTAGCCGCCTCGTCCCATCCTCAACAACGTTTACCTGCCAACTAAAAAAGTAAAAAAAAGTCAGCGTTGCTAAGTGAGTTCTAGTTTTATAAATAAAACATACTTTTCTTTCGTAAAACCATTCTTTACTTTCTTTCAAAATCATACTATACTTTTCATTCATCCGTGATCATACGTCATACGTACATACAGATAATATCATCATTATCTTCTTTAATCTTTCATGCTTTACTTTTCCTTTCTGACAACCATAAATCCTTCCCTTCTGTTCATGGTACTGGACCTAGGCCTATCATAGTCCTTCTATAACGGTGCATCGCACCTCGTGGTCACAGTACCTAGGGTAATATTTAGGTTTACTATACAATATCTTTCTGTTCGTGGTTCTGGACCTAGGCCTCTCATAGACCTTCTATAACGGTACATCGCACCTCATGGTCACAGTACCTAAGGTATGAATGTAAGTTTACCATTGCCATATGCAATACCTTTCTGTTCGTGGTTCTGGACCTAGGCCTATCATAGACCTTCTATAACGGTGCATCGCACCTTGTGGTCACAGTACCTAAGGTATGCAGCAATAGTTCTATGCAAATGGTCAATCACAAGGAAAGACCTCGATGTGCATGCCATGCCTACAAGGCTATCATTACTTTCATTACCTGTTAATGCATGCACTCATACTTCATGTTCCTCTTTCATTATCTTTCACTTTACGTTATATAATACTTCGTCTATTCATTATCATAACACGTAAAGTCATGGGAAAGATATACATACATCATCATAAGGAACATAAACATATCAATCATACATCATCATGCAGGGCATCATACATACATAACATACATCATGCATAACCATGCAACATCATCATCATCATGCATAAGCATCAATCACAATACATTACATGCCCAACATACCAACCTTGACCTCAAAAGTCAACTTTCATAACCCCTGGGAATCTTCTAGGTCAAAGCCTACATTACACATTTTCCCCAAAAATCAGAAAAATATTCTTAGTCCTTAGGCGTACGGGCACTATTCAGGCGCATGGACACTATGCAGGCGCATGGGGAACACTTAGGGGCATGGGCAACTTTCAAGCGCATGGGCACTATGCAGGCGCATGAGTGCTTAGGCGCATGGGGAAATCCTGGACGTCTGGACACTTAAGTCAATTCCAGCCCAATTATAGGCGCATGGGTACTATTCAGGCGTATGAACACTTAGGCGCATGAGCCACTTGAGCGCATGGGCACTATTAGGGCGCATGGCCTTACACTTAGTCATCCGACTAATATTTCTAGGCGCATGGGCCACTGTTTAGGCGCATGGGCTATACTTAAACCTTTCTATGGCAAATTCAGGCGCATGAGCCTTATCTAGGCGCATGGACCTTCTGTTCAACATGTTTCCAGTATGTTATCAAACCCAATCATCAAACCCATCTGTTCTAAGCTTAATGTGGCTATTCTAAACATGAATAACCTATAAGCAATTCAAGAATCAACATACAACATGCATAATGCATACGGGTAAACATACATGAACTTTATAAAAACCATTTTAATACATTTTCAGCCCCAAAGATCGTTTAAAACAAGTAAAACTGGGGTCTAGAACTCACCTGATGCAACTTGGGTATCTCTTCCTTTCTAACCCGCTTGCAATGAGTTCAAACACCTAAAAACAATATCCAACACACACACCCGAGCACATACACAAACACATAAGCACATAAGCATGCAACCGGGACAAAACCCGTCATAAACACCTAAAAACCACGAATTCTTACCTTGAATTCGTTCACTTCTTCTTCTTTTTGTTCAGCCGAGAACTCCTCTGCTCTCTCTCTCTAGAACCGAAGAAAGATGATGATGTGAGGTGAGGGTGGGCGGCCATGCCCACCTTTACACCAACTTTTCAAGGTTTTGTCATTTTGGACACTTTTAGTCCCTCCACTTGGACTTATTTTCCTTTCTTTCTTTTTATTCCTCATATCTTGTTTTTTAAAAATAACCGGGTGTTACAAGTCCACCCCCCTTATATAGGTTTCATCCCCGAAACCTGTTATTCCTCAAACAGATGAGGATAATGCTGCCTCATCTCCTCCTCAGTCTCCCATGTAGACTCGGATCCCTTCCTGTGCTTCCACTATACACGTACAAGAGAAACCAGTTTATTTCTCAGCCTTTTCTCTTTACGATCGATGATTGCCACTAGTTGCTCCACATAATTGAGCTGTTCGTCTACTTCGATATCCTCTAGTGGAACAATTATGTCTTCATCAGCTAAGCATTTTCTCAAATGAGATACATGGAATGTCGGGTGAATTCCACTTAACTCATCTGGTAACTCCAATCTATAGGCCACCTCTCCTACTCGAGCAATAATTCGGAAAGGTCCTATGTACCTCGGGCTTAGATTACCTCGTTTCCTAAATTGGATAATACCCTTCCAAGGTGAGACCTTCAACATAACCTGGTCACCCACCTGGAACTCGATCGGTCTGCGTCGTCTATCGGCATATGACTTCTGCCTATCTTTAGCTGCCTTCATGAAGGCCTTGATCTTCTCAAGCTTCTCAGTTGTAGCCTCGATTAACTCGATGCTCCCCAATTCCCTTGACCAATATCACCCCAACAAACGGGTGTTCTGCATCGCCTACCGTATAGCATCTCGTATGGTGGCATGCCAATGCTGGCATGATAGCTATTGTTGTACGAGAATTCAGCTAACGGTAAGTGGTCATCCCAACTTCCCCCAAAATCAATCACACATGCCCAAAGCATGTCTTCCAATGTCTGAATGGTCCTTTCTGACTGACCATCAGTTTAGGGATGATAAGCCGTGCTAATATGCAACCTCGTCCCCATAGCATCATGGAATTTCTTCCAGAATTTAGATGTAAACCGAGTGTCACGATCAGACACAATAGACACCAGCACATGATGACGAGTTACCATCTCCTTAATGAACAGGTCAGCCAACCTCTCAGATGAATATGTCTCGCGGATCGGTAGGAAGTGAGCACTTTTCGTCAAACGGTCGACAATCACCCATATGGCATCGTACCCCTTCGGAGTATGTGGCAGCTTCGTAATGAAATCCATGGTGATGTGCTCCCACTTCCATTCCGGTATATCCAAAGGTTGGATCTTCCCATACGGCTTCTGATGTTTGGCCTTCACTTGCGAACAAGTAAGGCACTTACTCACATACTCCACCACATCACGCTTCATACCCAGCCACCAATAATCTTTCTTCATATCATGATACATCTTTGTGGCACCAGGATGAATGGAGTATCGAGTCTTATGAGCTTCATCCAAAATCCTCACACGTAGATTCCCGAAACGAGGAATCCACACCCGTCCAAATCGAGCTTTAACACCAAGTGTGTTTTCACCCAATTCCCCAACCAGACCTCTCATTCTTTCAGAGTTTAGATGATCTTCTGTCAGTGCCTCATCTTGAAACTCCTTGACTTGCTTCATCACCTCAGAGGTCATGATTAGTTGATAAGCTTTCACCCGAATTGGTTCGGGCTCTCCTTTCAGCTAAGGGCGTCCGCCACCACGTTAGCTTTGCCCGGATGGTAATGGATCTCACAATCATAATCCTTTATGAGCTCCAACCATCGTCTCTGCCTCTTATTCAGGTCCTTCTGCTCAAAGAAGTACTTTAAGCTCTTGTGGTTGGTGAAGATGGTGCACTTCGTTCCATACAGATAGTGCCTCCAAATCTTTAGTGCAAAGACCACGGCCGCTAGTTCCAAGTCATGAGTAGGATAGTTGACCTCATGAACCTTCAGTGTCGGGATGCGTAGGCTATAACTTTTTTCTTTGCATTAACACACACCCCAACCCCGAGTAAGAAGCATCTGAATACACCACCAAATCTTCGCTTCCATCGGGTAACGACAAGACAGGGGCTTGAGTCAACCTCACCTTTAACTCCTCGAACGCATGTTCTTGAGCCTGACCCCATGTAAGCTATACATCCTTTCGGGTCAACTTCATCAGTGGAGAAGTGATTTTGGAAAAGTCTTGGATGAATCTTCTATAGTAGCCCGCCAAACCCAAGAAACTACGAATCTCGGATGGCGTCTTTGGAGACTTCCATTGCATCACTGCCTCCACCTTAGCCGGGTCCACCATAATCCCGTCGGGATTCACCACATGACCCAAGAACTGAACTTCACGCAACCAGAATGTGCACATGGAGAATTTGGCATACAATTTCTCCCTTCTCAATGTCTCTAAACCTCTCGAATGTGATCGGTGTGCTTTTCCTCGCTCTTCGAATAAATCAGGATATCGTGAATAAACACAATCACTGATTTATCTAACATTGGTCGACACACTCGATTCATCAAGTCCATTAAAGCAGCTGGCGCGTTGGTCAAACCAAAAGACATGACAAAAAACTCGTAGTGTGTAAGGCCTCGTCTCCGGGACGCTTACAGTTGGTCATTCATCGCGCGTAAAACATATAATCACATTTGTCTTAAGAAAATATTGCAGCGGAAACATTCCAAAAGGACACCTCTTTTCATCATAAACACTTTTGCAAATAATACATTATTATCCGATTACAAATACATGTTTGCATTACATCACAAAAGCATTATAATTGGAGCCATCCCAAAAGAGCTTAGTAGCCTCGTAGTGCCATCCTCAGCAATCACTACCTGCCAACTGGAAAACATATAAAAAGTCAGCATTACCGAGTGAGTTCTAGCTTTTATAGTAAACATACTTTAGTTTCATTAAAATATTTCGTTACAGTGTATGTGATCATACATCATACGTACATACAGATAACATCATTATATCTTCGTCATTCTTTCGTTCATACTTTCATTCGTTTGATATAACTTTACTTGCACATCGGATATCTCTCGTATCAATACCATATGCTACACCCGAACAATTTAGCTACTGGGCCGAAGTCAATAAATGAACAACTGAGCATATGCCACAGTACTAGAGGTAAGCGGTAGAGGCACTACACGTTTGGTCGATCACAAAGAAGGACCCTGATATCCAATGCTTGCAAGACTTCTTTCATTCATTCATTAATGCATGCATTCATCGTCATATTCCTCTTTCGTTCATTCATTAATGCATGCATTCATCGTCATATTCCTCTTTCGTTATCTTTCACTTTACGTTACATAATACTTCATTCGTCCATTCATTATCATAACACGTAAAGCCACAGGAAAGATAAACGTACATCATAATAAGGAACACAACATGCACAGTCATCACGTCATACAGAGCAACATCATACATACATAATATGCATATACATGCAACTCATCATCATGCCCTACATGCTCTCTAAGGCCACAACAACCGTCTTACATGCTCTTACGGGAACCTTTATGTCAACACTTACATCTGCACTTTCCCCTGAAAGTCAGAAGTCAAACTATACTTTCCTCGGGTTCAACAGCCCTATTCAGGCGTATGGACCCTTCAGTCGCGTGGCCTCCATGCGACTGAACACTATGCGAATGAACTAATGCGGATGAATACCCATGTGAATGAACGCCCAGTCGTGCGAATGGAAAATGCGGATGAACCACATGCGACTGGGATTAATGCGGATGAGCACTTATGCGACTCGACCTTCAGTCGCATGTCCTCCATGCGACTGGCCTTTCAATCGTGCGAATGGATCTTCAATCGTGCGAATGGATCTTCAATCGTGCGAATGGTCCCCAAGCGTGCGAATGGTCCCCAATCATGCGAATAGACCCCAATCGCATCCTATTCGGCCGTATGGCCTCCATTCGGCCTCCAGTCGATCGCCTAGCCCTAGCTGATGCAGAATGCAGTTCATCCCGACTGCAGCCGAGGGTTTTCGACCTCCAAACTCTTCTAAACCCATTTTAACCCCTAATCGACCATCCTAAACCTTAGAGATGCATACCATAACACCATTCAAGCACACACAAGCTCACAATCAAGACTCGAACGCATCATACACACCCATACATACACAAACGGGTCAACATACACCCACACGAAAAACCCGATTTCAGATGTTTTCCAGCCCCAAAATCGTTTGAAAAAAAGTAAAAGAGGGGTTCTAGAACTCACACAAATGAGCACAACGACAAGGGCTTCGGTTTGGCTTGCTACACGACGATTTTGTCTACTCGAACCAACACTTTTCCTCTTTTCTTCCTTTCTCTCTTCTCCTCTTTTCTTTGGCTGATTTGTGAGTGTGTAGGGAGAGGGTAAGGGCTGCCCTCTCCCTTATATACTCCCACTCACCCGACTTTCTTTTGTTGGCGAGTTTGGTCCCTCGACTTTGGACTTTATTTCTTTTTCTTCCTTCGTCGGCTTTTAAAATAGTAAATAACCGGGTGTTACAAGTCCACCCCCCTTAAATAGGTTTCATCCCCGAAACCTGTTATTCTTCGAACAAACGTGGATAGTGCTGTCTCATTTCTTCCTCAGTCTCCCACGTTGACTCGGATCCCTTCGTGTGCTTCCACCGTACGCGCACAAGAGGAACCACTTTATTTCTCAGTCTTTTCTCTTTTCTATCGATGATCGCCACTAGTGCTCCACGTAATTGAGCCTTTCGTCTACTTCGATATCTTCTAGTGGGACAATCATGTCTTCATCAGCTAAGCACTTCCTTAGATGAGATACATGGAATGTCAGGTGAATTCCACTTAACTCATCCGGTAACTCCAGTCTATAGGCCACCTCTCCTACTCGAGCGATGATTCGGAAAGGGCCTATATAGCTTGGGCTCAACTTACCCCGCTTCCTGAATCGGATGATACCCTTCCAAGGTGAGACCTTCAACATAACCCGGTCACCCACCTGGAACTCAAGCTTCTCAATCGTAACCTCGATTACCTCGACGCTCCCCAATTCCTTCTGACCAATATCACCCCAACAAACGGGTGTTTTGCACCACCTACCGTATAGCATTTCGTATGGTGGCATGCCCATGTTGGCATGATAGCTATTGTTGTACGAGAATTCAGCTAATGGTAAGTGGTCATCCCAACTTCCCCCAAAATCAATCAGACATGCCCGAAGCATGTCTTCCAATGTCTGAATGGTCCTTTCTGACTGACCATCAGTTTGGGGATGATAGGCCGTGCTAATATGTCACCTCGTCCCCATAGCGTCGTGGAATTTCTTCCAGAATTTAGATGTAAACCGGGTGTCGCGATCTGACACAATAGACACCGGCACACCATGACGAGTTACGATTTCCTTGATGAACAGATCAGCCAACCTCTCAGATGAATACGTCTAGCGGATCGGTAGAAAGTGAGCACTCTTCATCAGACGATCAACTATCACCCATATGGCATCATACCCTTTCGGAGTACGTGGCAGCTTCGTAATGAAGTCCATGGTGATGTGCTCCCACTTCCATTCTGGTATATCCAAAGGTTGGATCTTCCCATATGGCTTTTGATGCTCTGCCTTCACTTGTAAGCAAGTAAGGCACTTACTCACATACTCCACCACGTCACGCTTCATACCCGGCCACCAATAATCTTCTTCATATCATGGTACATTTGTGGCACCAGGATGAATGGAGTGTCAAGTCTTGTGAGCTTCATCCATTATCTTCACTCGTAGATCCCCAAAACGAGGAATCCACACACGACTGAATCGAGTTCTAACACCGAGTGTGTTTTTGCCCAATTCCCCAACTAGACCTCTCATTCTTTCAGAGTAAGATGATATTCTTTTAGTGCCTCATCTTGAAACTCTTTTACCTACTCATTACATCAGAGGTCATGATCAGTTGGTACGCTTTCACCCGAATCGGCTCGGGCCTCTCTTTTCGGCTAAGGGCATCAGCCACCACATGGCCTTGCCGGATGGTAGTGGATCTCGCAATCATAATCCTTTATAAGTTCCAACCACCATCTCTACCTCATGTTCAAATCCTTCTGCTCCAAGAAGTACTTCAGACTCTTTTGGTCAGTGAAAATGATGCACTTTGTCCCATAAAGATAGTGCCTCCATATCTTTAGTGCAAAGACCACGGCTGCTAGCTCCAAGTCATGAGTAGGATAATTGACCTCATGAACTTTCAACTGTCGGGATGCATATGCTATAACCTTCCCTCTCTGCATTAACACACACCCCAACCCTGAATAGGAAGCATCAGAATAGACCACCAGATCTTCGCTTCCTTCGGGTAATGATAGAATAGGAGCTTGAGTCAATCTTGTCTTCAATTCTTCGAACGCCTTCTCCTGAGCCTGACCCCATACAAACTTTACATCCTTTCGGGTCAACTTAGTCAATGGAGAAGCAATCTTAGAGAAGTCTTGAATAAATCTTCTATAGTAGCCCGCCAAACCCAAGAAACTACAATCTCGGATGGCGGCTCTTGGTGACTTCCATTGCATAACCGCCTCCACTTTCGCCGGGTCCACCATAATCCCATTGGGATTCACACATGACCCAAGAACTGAACTTCGCGCAACCAGAACACGCACTTGGAGAATTTAGCATACACTTCTCCCTCCTCAGCGTCTCCAGAACTCCCGAATGTGACCGGCATGCTCACTCTCGCCTTGAATAAATCAGGATATCATCAATAAACACAATCACTGATTTATCCAGCATCGGCTGACACACGGTTCATCAAATCCATAAATGCAGCTGGCGCATTGGTCAAACCAAAAGACATGACAAGAAACTCGTAGTGACCATAGCGTGTGCGGAAAGCTGTTTTAGGGATATCTCGTTCCTTCACCTTCAACTGATGATAGCCAGATCGAAGATCTATCCTTGAAAACCAACTGGCACCCTGAAGCTGATCGAACAAATCATCTATTCTCCGTAAGGGGTAGCGGTTCTTCACTATCAATTTATTCAGTTCACGGTAATCAATACACATCCTCATACTACCGTCTTTCTTCTTCACAAACAGGACCGGAGCACCCCAAGGAGAGATGCACGGTCTAATGAACCCCTTGTCAAGCAGTTCCTGCAAATGTTCCATCAACTCTTTCATCTCTGTCGGAGCCAATCGATACGGTGCCTTGACAAAGGGTTGGGCACCTGGTATCAAGTCAATCTAGAACTCAATCTCACAGTCAGGTGGCACTCCTGATAAGTCTTCTGGGAATACATCTGGAAAGTCACACACAACGGGTACATCGGATAGTTGTGGTGTTGGCGTATCCACATCCTTTACGTAGGCCAAGTAGGCACTACATCCACGCCCCATACACTTTCTCGCCACCGCCATCGAAATCACCCTTGGAATCGTCGTGACTCGATCCCCGTAAACCGTTACCAAACTCCCATTAGGCACTATCAACTGAATCATCTTCTTGCGACACACAATGTTTGCCTCGGAGTCCGCCAACCAATCCATCCCAAGAACCAAATCAAAACCACCCAAGGTCATCACGAACGGTCTAACAGGCAACTTATGACCTTCTAATTCCACCTCACAGTTTTCTATCATCTCAGAAATCCTGGTAGACTTACCTATGGCAGTTTCTACGTCAAAGGGCGCATCAACACGTCTACTACTAACAGGAAGCTTAGCACAGAAAGCAGTAGAAATAAAACTTTTACTAGCACCCGAATCAAATAACACAGAAGCTAAAGTTTGGTTCACTAGAAACGTACCGGACACAACATCAGGGTCCGTCCTAGCTTCCTCCTGTGTCATAGTGAATGCCCTGGCGCTCGCCCTTGGTCCTTCACTTCCCGTCTTCTTCACCCCAGAACCCTCAGCCCTCGACTTCTTACAATCTCTGCTCATATGACCACTCTTCCCACAGTTAAAGCATTTGCCTGCCAGGCAATCCTTTTCCATATGCCTTGTCTTTCCACACTTGAAGCACACGTTCAAACCCAACCTACATTCTCCCGCATGCTCCTTCCCACACTTGCCACACCTCCTCGATCCCACTCCCGACGTGGCCATGCGGCGGTCATCCACCCGCGCTTTTTGTACTACCGTCGAGACATCACCCCGACCAAACCTCCTCCTATTCCAGTTCCGATCACCACCACCCTTCTTACTCACTTCAGTCGCCACCACCTCCCATTCGTCATACAGTCTCCCTACCAAATCAACCGCCGACCTAAATGTGCTTGGTCGGGCGGCGATCATATGCCTGTGGACATCCCCCGGTAAGCCCTGAATGTACCTCTTGATCTTCCGAGATAGAGGCATCACCTGATCTGGCACCAATCGTGCCATCTCATTGAACTTTGTGTGTGTACTACTGGTGTGTCATGGTTCCAGCCTCCAGCTGCAGAAACTCCCTCTCCAACTTATCCATTTCCTGTGAGGACAGAACTGCTCAAGCACCATCTTCTTCAACTCGGGCCATTTCATTCTCCCGACTGCCCGATTACCCTCTGCTTGGAAAATGTTGTCCCACCAGCATAGTGCCGAGTCCACAAATGAATGAGTGGCAAACTTCACCTTCAGATCTTCCCGACACTCGCTGATGTCGAGAACGGCCTCCATCTCTCTCACCCATCAGTGAGCAGCGGCAGCATTGCCATTACCGTCGAAGTAGGGGGCTTACATCTCATAAACACCCCATAGTTACTGCCTCGTACTGTCTCTGGCACAGGCTCTTCTTCTTCCTCCTCTTCTTCATCATCCGAGAGAACCGTTTCCGGCTCTGGTTGTTCCTGTCCTCCTGAGGACCTGTTTCTCTCCTTTCTTTCCCCTTCTCTTACTGCCTTAATCACTTTAGTCACCACAGATGGTAGAATCGTCTGCATCACCTCATGAACCTCTTCCACCACAGCCTCCTTTACTGAAGCTCTCAGATTGGCGCTCTCGTCGCACCCTCCGGATGAGGGGTCTCTGGTTCTTCATGAACCACCTTCTCAACTCTGGGTCTCCCTCTCTTGGGTTGCGGTTCAGCATCGTGACCTCCACCCCTGAAGCTTTCGAAGATCTACCTCCAGCCATCACACACACACTGAAGATTCAAACACCAACATGGTCATTCAGGGAACAGCTCAGTTTATGGCAAGTATAGTAAGTCCCTAATTACAGTGGCCAGTTGTGATTAGCCACTTACTTTACTCTTCACACCCCATGCATTACCTATCCTGACTACATCAGTATTTAAACCCACATACAACACATAACACATACCATGCGCACATAAAACCGGTTAACTTAACGAAAATACCTGATGGCACGCAGCTACTCAGATTGGCATCCTATTCCCTTTCCGTCCCATTCTCAGTTTCAGTAAAGGTTTATTTTGAAAGTTTACCTATTACACTTAAACTTTGGCTCTGATACCAACTTGTAAGGCCCCGTCTCCGGGACGCTTACAGTTGGTCACTCATCGCGCATAAAACATATAATCACATTTGTCTTAAGAAAATATTGCAGCGGAAACGTTCCAAAAAGGACACCTCTTTTCATCATAAACACTTTTGCCAAATAATACATTATTATCCGATTACAAATACATGTTTGCATTACATCACAAAAGCATTATAATTGGATGCCATCCAAAAGAGCTGAGTAGCCTCGTAGTGCCATCCTCAGCAATCACTACCTGCCAACTAGAAAACATATAAAAAGTCAGTATTGCGAGTGAGTTCTAGCTTTTATAGTAAACATACTTTAGTTTCATTAAAATCTTTTGTTACAAGTGTATGTGATCATACATCATACGTACATACAGATAACATCATTATTATCTTTGTCATTCTTTCGTTCATACTTTCATTTGTTTGATATAACTTTACTTGCACATCGGATATCTCTCGTACCAATACCATATGCTACACCCCGAACAATTTAGCTACTGGGCCGAAGTCAATAAATGAACAGCTGAGCATATGCCACAGTACTAGAGGTAAACGGTAGAGGCACTACACGTTTGGTCGATCACAAAGAAGGACCCTGATATCCAATGCTTGCAAGACTTCTTTCATTCATTCATTAATGCATGCATTCATCGTCATATTCCTCTTTCGTTCATTCATTAATGCATGCATTCATCATCATATTCCTCTTTCGTTATCTTTCACTTTACGTTACATAATACTTCATTCGTCCATTCATTATCATAACACGTAAAGCCACAGGAAAGATAAACATACATCATAGTAAGGAACACAACATGCACAGTCATCACTTCATACAGAGCAACATCATACATACATAATATGCATATACATGCAACCTCATCATCATGCCCTACATGCTCTCTAAGGCCACAACAACCGTCTTACATGCTCTTACGGGAACCTTTATGTCAACACTTACATCTGCACTTTCCCCTGAAAGTTAGAAGTCAAACTATACTTTCCTCGGGTGCAACAGCCCTATTCAGGCGTATGGACGCCTTCAGTCGCGTGGCCTCCATGCGACTGAACACTATGCGAATGAACTAATGCGGATGAATACCCATGCGAATGAACGCCCGGTCGTGGGATGGAAAATGCGGATGAACCTCATGTGACTGGGATTAATGCAGATGAGCACTTATGCGACTGGACCTTCAGTCGCATGTCCTCCATGCGACCGGCCTTTCAATCGTGCGAATGGATCTTCAATCGTGCGAATGGTCCCCAATCATGCGAATGGTCCCCAATCGTGCGAATGGTCCCCAATCGTGCGAATGGTCCCCAATCATGCGAATGGACCCCAATCGCACCCTATTCGGCCGTATGGCCTCCATTCGGCCTCCAGTCGGTCGCCTAGCCCTAGCTGATGCAGAATGCAGTTCATCCCGACTGCAACCAAGGGTTTTCGGCCTCCAAACTCTTCTAAACCCATTTTAACCCCTAATCGACCATCCTAAACCTTAGAGATGCATAACATAACACCATTCAAGCACACACAAGCTCAAAATCAAGATCAAATGCATCATACACACATATACACATACACAAACGGGTCAACATACACCCACACGAAAAACCCTATTTTAGATGTTTTCCAGCCCCAAAATCATTTGAAAACAAGTAAAAGAGGGGTTCTAGAACTCACAAAAATGAGCACAACAACAAGGGCTTCGGTTTGGCTTGCTACACGATGATTTTGTCTACTCGAACCAACCCGAACCGACACTTTTTCTCTTTTCTTCCTTTCTCTCTTCTCCTCTTTTCTTTGGCTGATTTGTGAGTGTGTGGGGAGAGGGTAAGGGCTGCCCTCTCCCTTATATACTCCCACTCACCGGCTTTCTTTCGTTGGCAAGTTTGGTCCCTCAACTTGGACTTTATTTCTTTTTCTTCCTTCGTCGGCTTTTAAAATAGTAAATAACCGGGTGTTACATAGTGACCGTAGTGCGTACGAAAAGTTGTTTTAGGGATATCCTGCTCCTTCACCTTCAACTGATGGTAACCAGATCGAAGGTCTATCCTTGAAAACCAATTGGCACCTTGGAGCTGATCAAACAGATCATCTATTCTTGGTAGGGGGTATCAGTTCTTCACCATCAACTTGTTCAGCTCTTGGTAATCAATGCACATCCTCATAATACCGTCTTTCTTCTTCACAAAAAGGACCGGAGCACCCCAGGGAGAGATACTCAGCCTAATGAACCCCTTATCAAGCAACTCTTGCAACTGTTCCATCAGTTCTTTCATTTCCGTCGGAGCTAACCGATACGGTGCCTTGGCAATGGGTGAGCACCGGGTATCAGATCAATTTGGAACTCAATCTCGCGATCCGGTGGCACACTGGGTAAGTCTTCCGGGAATACGTCCGGAAAGTCACACAACTGGTACATCAGATAGTTGTGGTGTTGGCGCGTCCACGTCCTTTACATAGGCCAAGTAGGCACTACATCCACGCCTCATGCACTTGCCCGCCACGGCCATCGAAAGCACTTTCGGGATCGTCGCGACTCGATCACCATAAACCGTCACCTTATCCCCGTCAGTGCTGTCAATCAGATCATCTTCTTGTGACACACAATATTCGCTTCATAGTCCACCAACCAGTCCATTCCTAGGAATACATCGAAACCACCTAAGGTCATCACGAATGGTCTGACAGTAAACTTATGACCGTCTAGTTCTATGTCACAACCTTCTATCACCTCAGAAATCCTTGTAGACTTACCTATGGCAGTTTCTACCTCGAAGGGCTCATCAATACATCTACTCTTACTGGGAAACTTAGTACAAAAGGCAGCAGAAATGAAACTCCTACTAGCACCAGAATCAAACAACACAGATGCAAGAGTGTGGTTTACTAGAAACATACCTGACACCACGTCGGGGTCTGTCCTAGCCTCCTCCAGAGTCATCATGAAAGCTCGGGTACTTGCCTTCTGTCCTTCTCCTCCAGCCTTCTTTGCTCTTGAACTCTCAGCCTTGGGCTTCTTACAATCCTTATTCACGTGGCCCTCCATGTCACAGTTAAAACACCGGACCGTACGACAGTCCTTGGCTATATGCCCTGGCTTCCCACATTTGAAGCATACATTCGACCCCAGCCTGCATTCCCCGCTATGTTCTCTCCCACACCTATCACACTTCCTTATACCCGTACCCAATTCAACCACACGGCGGTCGTCCACCCGTGCCTTCTTGTTACCCGTCGAAGCATTACCCCAACCAAACCTTTTCCTCTGCCAGTTACGATCACCACCACTCTTCTTTCCACCTTCATTCACCACCACTGTCCTCTCATCATACAGTCTCCCTGCCAAATCCACTGCCGACCTAAACGTGCTCGGTCGGGCAATGATCATGTGCCTGCAAATATCCGCTGGCAAACCCTGAATGTACCTCTTGATTTTTCGAGACAAAGGTGTCACTTGATCCAGCACCATATGTGCCATCTCGTTGAATTTCGTGGAGTACTGCTTGTGCGTCATAGTTCCCGCCTCCAATTGCAGGAACTCCCTTTCGACCTTGTCCATTTCAGTTCAGACCATCTCATCCTCCTGATGGCCCTGCTACCCTAGGCTTGGACAATGTTGTCCCACCAGCACAAAGCCGAATCCATAAAAGAGTGGGTAGTGAATTTCACCTTTTGGTCTTCCCGGCACTCGCTGATGTCGAGGACAGCCTCTATTTCCCTCACCCACCGTGTGAGCAGCTGCAGCAGTGTCGTTTCCATCGAAAGTAGGGGGCTTGCATCTCATAAACGCCCCATAGTTACAGCCTCTAGTCGCCTCCGGCACAGGCTCCTCTTCTTCCTCCTCATCATCAGTGAGAACCGTTTCCGGCTCTGGTTGTTCTCGTCCCCCGGGGACCTGTTCCTCTCCTTCCTTTCCCCATCCCTTACTGCCTTGATCACTTCGGTCACCACAGATGGTAGGATCGTCTGCATGACCTAGTGAACCTCTTCCACCACAACCTCCTTTACTGAGGCTCTCAGATTGGTGCTCTCGTCGCCTCCCTCCGGATGAGGGGTCTCTAGTTCTTCATGAACCACTTTCTTGACTCTTGGTCTCTCTCTCTCTTTGGTCACGGAATAGCACCGTGACCTCCACCATAAGAGGCTTTCGAAGATCTACCGCCAGCCATCTTCTAACACACTGTAAGATTCGAAAATTAACGCGGTCATTAAAGGTAACACTCAGTTTATATCAAGTATAGTAAGTTCCTAATTACAGTGGCCAGTGTGATTAGCCACTTACTTTACCCTTCATACCCCAAGCATCTCCTATCCTGACTTAATCAGTATCTAAATCTACATACAACACATAACCACACACCATGCGCACATAAACCGGTAACATTACGAAAATACCTAATGGCACGCAGCTACTCAGATTGGCATCCCATTCCCATTCCGTCCCATTCTCAGTTTAAGTTAAGGTTTATTTTGAAATTTTATCCATTTCACTTAAACTTTGGCTCTGATACCAACTTGTAAGGCCCCATTCCCGAAGACCTCACAGTTGGTCATTCATTGCACTTAAAACATTATAATTACATTTGCCTTACGAAAACATTACAGCGGAAACATAAAAATATAACTTTTCATATCATTACAAATGTTTTTGCAAGTTAATACTAGCGTTCATTTCAAAACGTCATTCGTTCGTATTACAATGCAAAAACATTAACAAAATAATGCCATCCAAAAGAGCTGAGTAGCCGCCTCGTGCCATCCTCAGCAACGTTTACCTGCCACTGAAAATATATAAAAAAGTCAGCGTTGCTGAGTGAGTTCTAGTTTTATAAATAAAACATACTTTTCTTTCGTAAAACCGTTCTTTACTTTCTTTCAAAATCATACTATACTTTTCATTCATCCATGATCATACGTCATACGTAGATACAGATAATATCATCATTATCTTCTTTAATCTTTCATGCTTTACTTTTCCTTTCTGACAACCATAAATCCTTCCCTTCTGTTCATGGTACTGGACCTAGGCCTATCATAGACCTTCTATAACGGTGCATCACACCTCGTGGTCACAGTACCTAGGGTAAAATTTAGGTTTACTATGCAATACCTTTCTGTTCGTGGGTCTGGACCTAGGACACTCATAGACCTTCTATAACGGCGCATCGCACCTCGTGGTCACAGTACCTAAGGTATGAATGTAAAACATTGCCATATGCAATACCTTTCTGTTCGTGGTTCTGGACCTAGGCCTATCAGAGACCTTCTATAACGTGCATCGCACCTCGTGGTCACAGTACCTAAGGTATGCAGCAATAGTTCTATGCAAATGGTCAATCACAAGGAAAGACCTCGATGTGCATGCCATGCCTACAAGGCTATCATTACTTTCATTACCTGTTAGTGCATGCACTCATACTTCATGTTCCTCTTTCATTATCTTTCACTTTACGTTACATAATACTTCGTTTATTCATTATCATAACACGTAAAGTCATGGGAAAGATATACATACATCATCATAAGGAACATAACAATCAATCATACATTATCATGCAGGGCATCATACATACATGACATACATCATGCATAACCATGCAACATCATCATCATCATGCATAAGCATCAATCACAATACATTACATGCCCAACATACCAACCTTTACCTCAAAAGTCAACTTTCATAACCCCCGGGAATCTCCTAGGTCAAAGCCTACATTACACATTTTCCCTAAAAATCAGAAAAATATTCTAAGTCCTTAGGCGCATGGGCACTATTCAGGCACATGGACACTATGCAGGCGCATGGGGAACACTTAGGCGCATGGGCAACTTTCAGGCGCATGGGGAAATCCTAGACTTCTGGACACTTAAGTCAATTCCAGCCCAATTCTAGGCGCATGGGTACTATTCAAGCGTATGAACACTTAGGCGCATGAGCCACTTGGGCGCATGGTCACTATTGGGGCGCATGGCCCTACACTTTGTCATCCGACTAATTTCTAGGCGCATGGGCCACTGTTTAGGCGCATGGGCTATACTTAAACCTTTCTATGGCAAATTCAGGCGCATGAGCCTTATCTAAGCGCATAGACCTTCTGTTCAACATGTTTCCAGTATGTTATCAAACCCAATCATCAAACCCATCTATTCAAGCTTAATGTGGCTATTCTAAACATGAATAACCTATAAGCAATTCAAGAATCAACATACAACATGCATAATGCATACGGGTAAACATACATGAACTTTATAAAAACCATTTTAATACATTTTCAGCCCCAAAGATCGTTTAAAACAAGTAAAACCAGGGTCTAGAACTCACCTGATGCAACTTGGGTATCTCTTCCTTTCTAACCCGCTTGCAATGAGTTCAAACACCTAAAAACAACATCCAACACACACACCCGAGCACATACACAAACACATAAGCACATAAGCATGCAACCGAGACAAAACCCATCATAAACACATAAAAACCGTGAATTCTTACCTTGAATTCGCTCACTTCTTCTTTTTCTTCAGCCGAGAACTCCTCTGCTCTCTCTCTCTAGGACCGAAGAAAGATGATGATGTGAGGTGAGGGTGGGCAGCCATGCGCACCTTTACACCAACTTTTCAAAGTTTTGTCCTTTTGGACACTTTTAGTCCCTCAACTTGGACTTATTTGCCTTTCTTTCTTTTTATTCCTCATATATGTCTTTTGAAAATAGCCAGGTTTTACAATATATTTATCTGGACCCTATCGCGATGACATATCTTTGCGATAGGTCAATTAATTTAGTATTATTTTTCTGACAAATAATTGTATTCTTATTATATTCTTATTATTATATTATTATTATTATTATTATATCATATTATATCGTATCGTATCGTATCATATCGTATTGTATCGTATCATATCGTATCATATCGTATGATATCGTATGATATCGTATGATATTGTATCATGTCGTATCATGTCGTATCATGTCGTATCATGTCGTATCATGCCTTATCATGCCGTATCATGCCGTATCATGCCGTATCATGCCGTATCACGCCGTATCATGTCGTATCATGCCGTATCATGCCGTATCATGCCGTATCATGCCGTATCATGCCGTATCATGCCGTATCATGTTGTATCATGTCGTATCATGTCGTATCATGTCGTATCATGTCGTATCATGTTGTATCATGTCGTATCATGTTGTATCATGTCGTATCATGTCGTATCATGTCGTATCATGTCGTATCATGGCGTACATATCGTATCATATCATATCATATCGTATCATATCATATCATATCATATCATATCATATTATATTATTAGTATTATTATTATTATAATTGTTATATTACAATAATTATATTAATAATCCAATCTATGTCGACTGTTGTAATTCGATTAAAGCTAACATTTGACATATGTAATCAACCCAAATCATCATAAGAGCACCTCTGAGTATGTAATCAACCTTGATCATCATAAGAGCACCTTTGAGTTGAACATAAACAATGATGTAATCAACCTAATCATCATAAGAGAACCTTTGAGTATGTAATCAACCCTGATCATCATAAGAGCACCTTTGAGTTGAAGATAAACAATGATGTAATCAACCCTAATCGTCATAAGAGCACCTTTGAGTATGTAATCATCCCTAATCATCATAAGAGCACGTATATTATCAACCCTAATCGTCATAAGATCAAATTTGAGTGAACATAAATAATGATGTAATAAACCCTAATCGTCATAAGAGCACCTCTGAGTATGTAATCACCCTGATCGTCATAAGAGCACCTTTGAGTTAAACATAAAAAATTATGTAATCAACCCTAATCGTCATAAGAGCACCTTTTGGTATGTAATCAACCCTAATCGTCATAAGAGCACCTTTGAGTTGAACATAAACAATGATGTAACAACCATACTCATCATAAGAACACGTTTGAGTATATAATCAACCCTAATCGTCATAAGAGCACATATGTAATCAACCCTAATCGTCATAAGAGCACCTAATCGTCATAAGAGCACCTTATCGTCATAAGAGCACCTTTGATACTCATTAATGATAATTGAACATAAACAAACTTAATTTACATTAACATGCATAATTCAACAATGATCTTTAAAACTAGAGCATAGGTAAATTTTAGCCTATGTAATTTACATTAACATGCATAATTCAACAATGTTTGAAATTCATTGTTGATAATTATTGCAGAACTAAACTTAACATGCAGTTAATTAATTAATATTCCCTCAAAGTACTATCAACATATATAATTTAAAATCAATAATCATTATTTAACTAATATAAGTTATCTATAATTATAATTAATAAATATAAGATTTGTTAATATTATTATTATGACTTATAATTATAATAATACTTATAATAATAGCAATGATATGTACATAAATTATTATTATTAATGATATTAATAATTATAATTATTACTTTTATTAATATTTAATCCTTAAAAAATTAAACACGTTATGGCGACGACATGTCGTCTGTTGATACATGTGTATCTTGATTTTAATCTTAATGTAATACGTCTTACACTTATGTAATAGTTGGGTACTTAATGAAATGCAAATGTTTGGTTGTGCTTATAATGTTTAATATTTCATTAATGAGTGTTTAACGATTATCGAATTGATTATATAGGTTTGTGGTTGGTTGAAGTAACATAAATAATGTAATGATAATGAATACATTCTAACTTAGTAATATGAAGTTATCATGCGAATGGCCCATGCTAATGGACCATACGCATGAACAACTTCATGCGAATGACTCAGTCACACGACTGAACCAGGAGACTGGATCAGTTGCATGATTGAAACATGAGATTGACTCGGTCACACGACTGAACACTCAGTCGTGCGAATGGATCAACCGCATGACTCAATCGCACGACTGAACCATGCAAATGGTCCAGTCACACGATTAAGAAACCGTAACCTATAAATACCCCTTAAATCGTGGAAAAACATAACACTTTGTATATGTCGATACCTAGACGTACCCTATCCGTCCAGAGACCTCTAAGAACTTGTTCCAATGTAACACCCAAATATTTACTATTTTGAAGCCGGTGGCGAAAGAAAAGAAAATAAAGTCCAAAAGTCGAGGGACCAAACCCGCCAACGAAGAAAAGTTGGGAAATGTGGTGATATATGTAGGGAGAGGGCTGCCCACTCTCCCCACAGTCACATTTCAGCTTACCAAGAGAAGAATAGAGAGAAAGAAGAGAAAAAGAGGAAAAAGTGTTGGTTCGGGTCGGTTCGGGTCGCCAAAATCGTCGTGAAGCAAGCCGAATCGAAGCTCTTGTCATTGTGCTCGTTTAGGTGAGTTCTAGGACCCCTCTTTTACATGTTTTCAAACGATTTTGGGGCTGGAATACATCTGAAAACCCTTTTTCGCGTTTTTGGGTGAAAACCCGTATGTATGCGTAGGACCCGTTTGGGGCTTGATTTCTTGCTTGGTTGTGCTTGATTAATGTTATGGTATGCATCCCTAAGGTTTAGTATGGTCAATTTAGGTTTAAAATGGGTTTAGATGAGTTTGGAGGCCGAAAACCCTCGGCTGCAGTCAGGTTGAACTGCATTCTGCATCAGTTAGGGCTAGACGACCGACTGGAGGCCGAATGGAGGCCATACGGCCGATTAGGGTGCGATTGGGGTCCATTCGCATGATTGTGGTTCATTCGCACGACTGGAGGGCCAGTCGCATGGGGGTCATGCGACTGAGGGTTCAATCGCACGACTGAAGGTCCAGTCGCATAGGTGTTCATCCGCATTGTCCATTCGCCCGACTGGATGTTCATTCGCACAGGTGTTCATCCGTATTAGTTCATTCGCATGATGTTCAGTCGTATGGAGGCCATGCGACTGAAGGGTGTCCATACGCCCGAATAGGGCTGTTGAACCCGAGGAAGGTGTAGATTGACTTCTGACTTTCGGGGGAAAGTGCAGATGTAAGTTTTGATGTAAAGGTTCCCATAAGGGTTTTTAAGGTGACGATCGAGGTTTTAGAAAGCATGTTGGGCATGATGAGGGTGATGATCTTGTATGTTATGTATGTATGATGTTGCCCTGTATGATGTGATGTTGATGCATGTTAATGTTCCTTATTATGATGTATGTATATCTTTCCTGTGGCTTTACTTGTTATGATGAATGAACGAAGTATTATGTAACGTAAAGTGAAAGATAAAGAAAGAGGAACATGTTGAATGAATGCATGTACTAATGAACGAATGAAACGTCTTGCACACATCGGATACGGGGTCCTTCTTGGTGATCGACCCTAAATGTAGAACCTCTACCGCTCACCCCTAGTACTGTGGCATACGTTTAGCTGTCATTCGTTGACTTCGACCCAGTAGCTAAGACTAACGGTTACTCCTAGTACCGCGGCATACGTTTAGCTGTCATTTGTTGACTTCGGCCCGGTAGCTACGACTAACCGGGGTGTAGCACATGGTATTGGTTTGGGATGATGTGCGATGCGCAAGTAAGGTAATGAAAGAAGGAATGAACGAATGAAGAAGATAATAATGATATTATCTATGTGTACGTATGATGTGTGATCATGTAAAAGTAACGAACGGTTTTATCTGAAAGTAAAGTATGTTTTATTTATAAAACTAGAACTCACTCAGCAACGCTGACTTTGATGTGTTTCCAGTTGGCCGGTAATGATTGCTGAGGATGGCACGGGCGACTACTCAGCTCTTTTGGGATGGCATTCTTTTGATTAATGTTTTTGCATTGTAATGCGAACAAACTATTTTTGTAATGAATGTTGTATTAGTTTGCAAAAGCATTTACATGGAAATGAAAGTTTGTTTTAGTTTTCCGCTGCGATTTATTAAATACTAATGTAATTATATGTTTTATGTGCGATGAGAACCCAGCTGTAAGCATCCCGAGAACGGGGCCTTACAAGTTGGTATCAGAGCCAAAGTTTAAGTGAAATGGGTAAATTTTCAGAATAGACCTAATCTTAAACTGAGAATGGGACGGAAAGGGAATGGGATGCCAAACTGAGTAGCTGCGTGCCATCAGGTATTTTCGTAAAGTTAACCGGTTTTATGTGTGCATGGTATGTGTTATGTGTTGTATGTAGATTTAAATACTGATGTAGTCAGGACAGGTAAACTTGGGGTATGAAGAGTAAAGTAAGTGGCTAATCACAACTGGCCACTGTAATTAGGGACTTACTATACTTGACATAAACTGAGTTGTGTCCTTGAATGACCGTGTTGGTGTTTGAATCTTTCAGTGTGCGTGTGATGGCCGGAGGTAGATCTTCGAAAGCTTCTAGGGGTGGAGGTCACGGTGCTGAACCGCGACCTAAGAGAGGGAGACCCAGAGTTGAGAGGGTGGTTCATGAGGAACCAGAGATCCCTCATCCGGAGGGTGGCGACGAAAGCGCCAATCTGAGAGCCTCAGTAAAAGAGGCTGTTGTAGAAGAAGTCCATCAGGTCATGCAGACAATCTTACCGTCTGTGGTGACTGAAGTTATTAAGGCTGTACGAGAAGGGGAAAGAAAAGAAAGAAACAGATCTTCTGGAGAACGGGAACAACCAGAGCCGGAAACGGTTCTATCTGATGATGATGAGGAGGAGGAAGAGCCTGTGCATGAAACGCACGAGGATGTAATTATGGGGCTTTTATGAGATGCAAGCCCCCTACTTTTGATGGAAACGGCACCGCTGCAGCCGCTCACCGGTGGGTGAGGGAAATGGAAGCTGTTCTCGATATCAGCGAGTGTCGAGAGGACCAAAAGGTGAAGTTTTCTACCCACTCTTTTGTGGATTCAGCTCTGTGTTGGTGGGATAACATTGTCCAAGCAGAAGGTAATCGAGCAATCGGGAGAATGAAATGGCCGAGTTGAAGAAGATGGTGATTGAGGAGTTCTGTCCTCACAGAGAAATGGATAAGTTAGAAAGGGAGTTTTTACAGTTGGAGGCTGGAACCATGACACACCAGCAGTATACCACCAAGTTTAATGAAATGGCACGGCTTGTGCCTGATCAGGTGACGCGTCTATCTCGGAAAATTAAGAGGTACATTCAGGGTTTACTGGTGGATGTTCGTCGGCATATGATCGCCGCCCGACCAAGCACGTTTAGGTCGGCGGTTGATTTGGCAGGGAGGCTGTATGATGAGCGAGAGGTGGTGGTGACTGAAGCAAGTAAGAAGGGTAGTGGTGATCGGAACTGGAACGGGAAACGGTTTGGTCGGGGTGATGCCCCGATGGGTAACAAAAAGGCACTGGTGGATGAGCGTCGTGTGGTCACATCAAGTGCGGGGTCGAAAAGGTGTGGCAAGTGTGGAAGGGAGCACAACGGGGAATGTAGGTTTGGGTCAAACTTGTGCTTCAAGTGTGGAAAGACAGGGCATATGGTGAAGGATTGCATGTCGAGCAAATGTTTTAACTGTGGGGAAACTGGTCATATGAGCAGATTGTAAGAAGTCGAGGACTGAGGGTTCAGGGGTGAAGAAGACGGGAAGTGATGGACCGAGGGCGAGCGCCAGGGCGTTCACCATGACACAAGAAGAGGCTAGGACGGACCCTGACGTTGTGTCCGGTACGTTTCTAGTGAACCAGACTTTAGCTTCTGTGTTATTTGATTCGGGTGCTAGTAAGAGTTTTATTTCTGCTGCTTTCTGTGCTAAGCTGCCTGTTAGTAGTAGACGTGTTGATGCGCCCTTTGATGTAGAAACTGCCATAGGTAAGTCTACCAGGATTTCTGAGATGATAGAGAATTGTGATGTGGAACTTGAGGGTCACAAGTTTCCTGTTAAACCGTTTGTGATGACCTTGGGTGGTTTCGATTTGGTTCTTGGGATGGATTGTTTGGCGGATTTCAAGGCAACATTGTGTGTCGCAAGAAGATGGTTCGGTTGACAGCGCCTGATGGAAGTTTGGTAACGGTTTATGGTGATCGGGTTACTACGATTCCGAAGGTGATCTCAATGGCGGTGGCGGGAAAGTGTATGAGGCGTGGATGTAGCGCCTACTTGGCTTATGTAAAGGATGTGAATACACCAACACCACAACTAGCTGATGTACCAGTTGTGTGTGACTTTCCAGACGTGTTCCCAGAAGACTTATCAGGAGTGCCACCTGACAGAGAATTGAATTTCAGATTGATCTGATACCGGGTGCCCAACCTGTTGCCAAGGCACCATATCGGTTGGCTCCAACCGAGATGAAAGAGTTGATGGAGCAGTTGCGAGAGCTGCTTGATAAGGGGTTCATTAGACCGAGTATCTCTCCTTGGGGTGCTCCGGTCCTATTTGTAAAGAAGAAGGATGGTAGTATGAGGATGTGCATTGACTACCGCGAACTGAACAAGTTGACAGTGAAGAACTGCTACCCCTTACCGAGGATAGATGATTTGTTCGACCAGCTTCAGGGTGCCAGTTGGTTCTCGAGGATAGATCTTCGATCTGGTTATCATCAGTTGAAGGTGAAAGAGCAAGATATCCCTAGAACAGCTTTCCGTACGCGCTATGGCCATTACGAATTTCTTGTCATGTCCTTTGGTTTGACCAACGCGCCAGCTGCTTTTATGGATCTGATGAACCGTGTGTGTCGGCCTATGTAGGATAAATCAGTGATTGTGTTTATTGATGATATCCTGATTTATTCGAAGAGCGAGATTGAGCATGCCGGTCACATTCGAGAGGTTCTAGAGACGTTGAGAAGGGAGAAATGTATGCTAAATTCTCCAAGTGTGCATTTTGGTTGCGCGAAGTTCAATTTTGGGTCATGTGGTGAATCCTGACGGGATTATGGTTGACCGGCGAAGGTGGAGGCGGTTATGCAATGGAAGTCACCAAAGACGCCATCCGAGATCCGTAGTTTCTTGGGCTTGGCGGGCTACTATAGAAGATTCATCCAAGACTTCTCTAAGATTGCTTCTCCACTAACTAAGTTGACCCGAAAGGATGTGAAGTTTGTATGGGGTCAAGCTCAAGAGAAGGCGTTCGAAGAGCTGAAGGCAAGACTGACTCGAGCTCCTGTTCTGTCATTACCCGATGGAAGCGAAGATCTGGTGGTTTATTCGGATGCTTCCTACTCAGGGTTGGGGTGTGTGTTAATGCAGAGAGGGAAGGTTATAGCCTATGCATCCCGACAATTGAAAGTCCATGAGGGTAATTATCCTACTCATGACTTGGAGCTAGCAGCCGTGGTCTTTGCATTGAAGATCTGGAGGCACTATCTTTACGAGACGAAGTGCACCATATTCACCGATCATAAGAGCTTGAAGTACTTCTTCGAGCAAAAGGATCTGAACATGAGGCAGAGGAGATGGTTGGAACTTATAAAGGATTATGATTGTGAGATCCATTACCATCCAGGCAAAGCTAATGTGGTGGCGGATGCCCTTAGCCGGAAGGAAAGGCCCGAACCGATTCGGGTGAAAGCTTATCAACTAATCATGACCTCTGATGTGATGAAGCAAGTTAAGGAGTTTCAAGATGAGGCATTGAAGGAGGATCATCTTAACTCGGAAAGAATGAGAGGTCTGGTTGGGGAATTGGGTGAAAACACACTCAGTGTTAGAACTCGATTCGGTCGTGTGTGGATTCCTCGTTTTGGGGATCTATGGGTGAAGATAACGGATGAAGCTCACAAGACTCGATACTCCATTCATCCTGGTGCCACAAAAATGTACCATGACCTGAAGAAAGATTATTGGTGGCCGGGTGTGAAGCGCGACGTGGTGGAGTATGTGAGTAAGTGCCTTACTTGCTTACAGGTGAAGGCAGAGCATCAAAAGCCGTATGGGAAGATACAACCTTTGGATATACCGGAATGGAAATGGGAGCACATCACCATGGACTTCATTACGAAGCTGCCACGTACTCCAAAAGGGTATGATGCCATATGGGTGATAGTTGATCGTCTGACGAAGAGCGCTCATTTTCTACCGATCCGCGAGACGTATTCATCGGAGAGGTTGGCTGATCTGTTCATCAAAGAAATTGTAGCTCGTCATGGTGTACCGGTGTCTATTGTGTCTGATCGTGACACTCGGTTTACATCTAAATTTTGGAAGAAATTCCACGACGCTAGGGGACGAGGTTACATATTAGCACGGCTTATCATCCCCAGACTGATGGTCAGTCAGAAAGGACCATTCAGACACTGGAAGACATGCTCCGGGCATGTGTGATCGATTTTGGTGGAAGTTGGGATGACCATCTGCCGTTAGCTGAATTCTCATACAACAACAGCTATCATGCCAGTATTGGTATGCCACCATATGAGATGCTATACGGTAGGAGATGCAGAACGCCCGTTTGTTGGGGTGATATTGGTCAGAAGGAATTGGGGAGCGTCGAGGTAATCGAGGCTACGATAGAGAAGCTTGAAAAGATTAAAGCCTTTATGAAGGCAGCCAAGGATAGACAGAAGTCGTATGCCGATAAGCGACGTAGGCCAATTGAGTTCCAGGTGGGTGACCGGGTTATGCTGAAGGTCTCACCTTGGAAGGGTATTATCAGATTCAGAAAGCAGGGCAAGTTGAGCCCAAGATATATAGGCCCTTTCCGAATCATTGCTCGAGTAGGGGAGGTGGCCTATAGATTGGAGTTGCCAGATGAGTTAAGCGGGATTCACTCGACATTCCATGTATCTCATCTGAGAAAGTGTATAGCTGATGAAGACATGATTGTTCCACTGGAGGACGTTGAAATAGATGAAAGGCTCAATTATATGAAGCAAGCGGTGGCAATCATCGATCGTAAAGAAAAGAGGCTAAGGAATAAAGTGGTTCCTCTTGTGTGTGTACAGTGGAAGCACAGGAAGGGATCCGAGTCAACGTGGGAGACTGAAGAAGAAATGGCACGACTGAAGGTCCAGTCGCATGGGGGTCATGCGACTGAGGGTTCAATCGCACGACTGAAGGTCCAGTCGCATAGGTGTTCATCCGCATTGTCCATTCGCCCGACCGGATGTTCATTCGCACAGGTGTTCATCCGTATTAGTTCATTCACATGATGTTCAGTCGTATGGAGGCCATGCGACTGAAGGGTGTCCATACGCCCGAATAGGGCTGTTGAACCCGAGGAAGGTGTAGATTGACTTCTGACTTTCGGGGGAAAGTGCAGATGTAAGTTTTGATGTAAAGGTTCCCATAAGAGTTTTTAAGATGACGATCGAGGTTTTAGAAAGCATGTTGGGCATGATGAGGGTGATGATCTTGTATGTTATGTATGTATGATGTTGCCCTGTATGATGTGATGTTGATGCATGTTAATGTTCCTTATTATGATGTATGTATATCTTTCCTGTGGCTTTACTTGTTATGATGAATGAATGAAGTATTATGTAACGTAAAGTGAAAGATAAAGAAAGAGGAACATGTTGAATGAATGCATGTACTAATGAACGAATGAAACATCTTGCACACATCGGATACGGGGTCCTTCTTGGTGATCGACCCTAAATGTAGAACCTCTACCGCTCACCCCTAGTACTGTGGCATACGTTTAGCTGTCATTCGTTGACTTCGGCCCAGTAGCTAAGACTGACGGTTACTCCTAGTACCGCGGCATACGTTTAGCTGTCATTTGTTGACTTCGGCCCGGTAGCTACGACTAACCGGGGTGTAGCACATGGTATTGGTTTGGGATGATGTCTGATGCGCAAGTAAGGTAATGAAAGAAGGAATGAACGAATGAAGAAGATAATAATGATATTATCTATGTGTACGTATGATGTGTGATCATGTAAAAGTAACAAACGGTTTTATCTGAAAGTAAAGTATGTTTTATTTATAAAACTAGAACTCACTCAGCAACGCTGACTTTGATGTGTTTCCAGTTGGCAGGTAATGATTGCTGAGGATGGCACGGGCGACTACTCAGCTCTTTTGGGATGGCATTCTTTTGATTAATGTTTTTGCATTGTAATGCGAACAAACTATTTTTGTAATGAATGTTGTATTAGTTTGCAAAAGCATTTACATGGAAATGAAAGTTTGTTTTAGTTTTCCGCTGCGATTTATTAAATACTAATGTAATTATATGTTTTATGTGCGATGAGAACCCAGCTGTAAGCGTCCCGGGAACGGGGCCTTACATCCAAGTTCATAGATCGCAGTAGATCTATTTCTAATCGATTCTTAACGTTTAGGTTCAATACATAATTGTTTCTACGTGTGTTCTCACTTATTGGATCGCCAATCAAATAGGATTCCACACTATTTGATTCGGTATACACGTTAATCGGTTAGTATTTCGTTCAATACACGATTCTAACAAGTGGTATTAGAGCTTTGGCTCTTGATTACATGTGATTCAATCATTTTTATACAAAAATTGTGTTTTTTCACTAAAAACGCAATCTTGTTGTGTCAAATGGTGTCTTAGACGTCTCCTGGTCATAAAGTTCAGTTTTTCCAGCATATGACAATTAGGGTTAGTGAAAATTCAAGTTTTTGCTGCCAAAGCACGTTAAACCTATGAATTTTCAAAAACCAGCAGTTTCAATCGCAACTCAATCGCATGACTGAACACATTCGCATTCCCATACGCACGATTGGACTCAGTCGCCCTTCCATTCGACCGATTGAGCAGACTATTCGCATTGTTCATCCGCATTAGTTCATTCGCCCGACTGAGTCATCCGCATTAGTTCAGTCGCACGATTGAACCATCTGCATAGTTCAATCGCTTGAATAGCCCAATCGCACCTTCATTCGGATTAATACAATAGTTTGGTTTAAAGTTAAAGTTAATTGCAATGGAAGACCGATATTCAACATTCACAGCAAGGAGAGACTCACATATACAAAACTTAATGCTACTGGAGAATGAAGTGGGGAATCATAATAAACCCCCAAAGCTTATCACGTTAGATGAGTACCCACAATGGAAGCAACGTTTCGAGATCTACTTAAATGGAGTAGATCCCAATCTGTGGGAGTCTATAGAGACGGGGTACGGCATGCATGTAGGAGCGGATGGTGTCAAACTCACACTTGGTGGCATGACAGACGCACAAAAGGTGAAATACGATGCAGAAAAGAAGGTTTATGCTTTGCTCACACAGTCTATTTCAAAGGACATTTTTCATCAATTCTCGAAGTACACACAAGCAAAGAAGCTATGGGATGCATTGGAGAAAATGTATGACGGAAATGCATCATTGAAGGCCATAAAGGCTAAGGCTTTAAAGAAGGAGTTTGACAACTTCTCCTCAATGCAAAAAGAAAGCCTAGATGATGTGATCAATAGATTCTACCACTTGATGAGTGAGATGCACACTAATGGAGTATCAACGTCAATGGAGGACAATGTGTCCAACTTTGCTGACGAGCTTCCAGAGAAATGGGTTTCATTCGTCTCCAATCTCAGACAGAATGGTATGCTAACGAAGTTAGATATCAATGACTTCATTCTGAAACTGAGAGAGGAAGAACTAAGAATGAAGTACAGAGCTCAAAAGGCTTCTTATGATCAGAACCCAGCGCTGTACAACGCAACTCCGCAAGCCAAGACATCTGGAGCACCTCTTCAGACAGCTTTTGTATCAAGCTCGTCTGGTCCCTCACCAGCCTCTACTTCAGGGTCAGAAATGTCTGGGTCGTCTGGCACCCAATACACAGCACCAGAAGCAAATGCAGCAAAGCTGAAGACCGAGAACTTCGGCAATGTGACAGTTAAGGTAGCTAAAGAGCACATGGATCTCTTAGCTACAGTAGTCCACTCCTATGATGGACTAATTGCTGGAAAGATTGGGAACTGCCACCTGGCAGATGAGGACTATGAGTAGGTGGATGAGACAGAGCTAGAGAGGATGGACATAATGTGAGCCTTAGCCAGTGCAGTCCGGAGAGCTAAGAAGTTTGTCAAAACTACCGGACAAAATTTGATTGCTACGCACTACCTTCGGCTTCCAGAAATCCAAGGTAACCTACTTCAACTGAGGTGAGAAAAGGCACTTCAAAAGGGAGTGTGTGAAGCCAAAGAAGACTGGCAACGAGAATCCTTTCTCCTCCTTCAATCGTCAGGAGAAACCCACTAGCAGTCCTACTTCATCAAGCAAGGATCCCAAAGCCTTGACAGCACATGATGATGACGGACATTATTGGAGCTTTCGGTTTGTCTCACCGGAGAATCCAATATTGCTAGTGTGGAGGATATTGATGATGACTCTACTAGTGAAGGAGATATTGTAATGGAACTTACGATGTCAACATCAGAAGAAACTGCACCGGTGGTCACCTACCTTCCTGAAGAAGGCAAAATTACTACAATGTCAGATTCACCAGCTTCAGAAACCCCAGATTCTGCATTGATGGCTGATTCTTCAAAACCCTCTCAGGTAAGTACTACTGACCAACTCTTTAATAATCATGCTTGTTCTAATTGTAATAAATTTAGGGAAAGCATTGATTTAAAATTTTCTAGGTTATTAGATCATAATGATAACTTAGTAAAGGACCTAGAACTATGCACTGAAGCTAACAGAGTTTTAAAACAAAATGAGCATAGTTACAAAGAAAAGATAGACCTTTTGAACAAACAGCTTAGGGAAACAGAAGTTGTAGCCTTTAACCAAGCTAATGACATTAGGTACTGTCTTAACTCCCTAGAAGACACTAAGAAACAAAAGGCAGTTTTAGAAGTAGAAGTTAATTCCCTAAAATAAAAACTGCATAGTTGGACTAGTTCTTCACACATAGTCCAAAACTTAGTGAGAGAGAGAAACAACGGGGAGGGACTGGGTTATAAAGTGGTTCCACCACCACATGAGATCTTGATGAACACAAAATGTAAATCAATTAATGATAATCCAATCAAGGATCATATGGTGTCCACTCCTCTTGTAAGTGATCCAGATTCCACATGTTCATCAAATGAATTTGGTTTTAAACAAAAGGAGGTCACTGCAAAGGCAAAAGGTAAAATGCCTTGCATTAATTTGGACAAAGAATTTGAAAAGGTTAGTATAAAGTCTGGTTCAACAAATGTCAAATCTGAACCTAAAAGGACAAGTAATATTAACCAATCACGTGCATCATGTCAAAGTCTAGAGAATAGAAAAGAAAAAGATGTTGAAAATGTTAAAGCAATTAACTTTGTAAACCTAGATAAAACATATAAACAATCAGAGTTAAAACCCAAACCGAGTAAGGTCACCCGGGTGTCACATACATCTCCACAAAAATAGTAAATTCGTAAAATCGAAAGCAGATCATGCTACAGTTGTGGAGAGTATGGACACATTGTGTCTCATTGTCCTTACTATCAGACACCGAGGAGGAAAGTTGAACTTCCTGAACAAAAACCTAGCTCTTTTAAGAGGAACTCAGTGACGCTACCTAAAAGAGATAGTGAACCTAAAGTTCAACAAATTAGCCAGTCGCTGTTTATCACAAACAGGCCTTACACAAATCTGGCTTATTGAAGGAGAAATCAACCTCATTGTCCGATAATGAGAACAAGGAGACATCTGGGCTTCCTCATCCTCGAACGGCCAATGGGTTACATTTATGATGTGTGATGCCTCTGGGAAACCCAATCCAGTGAAGGCTTAGGTCCCTAACCTGAACTAACGGTTTCAAATTGAATGTGCAGGGAGTTCGCTATAGTGCTGAGACCAACACGTGGATCATAGACAGCGGAGCATCCAGGCACATGACAAGGAACATGACACTCCTATCAAATGTCAAACAGATAAAAGGAGGTGACATTTCGTTTGCTGGAAACAAAGGTGGGTACATCACAGCTCAAGGAGAAGTAGGTAATCAAAAAGTGAAGTCTGACAAGGTAAACTATGTCCAACAACTTCAAAATAACTTGCTTTCTGTTTCTCAAATTTGTGATAAAGACTTTAAGGTAGTATTTGACAACAAGAAGTTCTATGTCCTGAAAAAGGACTATGTCGTCTCGGAGGATCAAGTATTAATGTCTGCCTCAAGATATAAGGAGCTTTATGTCTTGGATCTATCAAAGGCCTCCACAACGGATCATGAAGTTCAGTGCTTCTTGTCAAAAGCTACTGAGAAGGAATCCATCTTCTGGCATAGGAGAATGGGACATATTAATCCACGGAAGATGAATCACTTGATCCAGAATGATCTAGTGAGAGGAGTTAACGTCAAAAACTTGCAACTTCCGGATTTCTGTGTTGCATGCAAGAAGGGCAAACAGATGACGAAGTCTCATAAGGAAAAGAAAGTTCATTCTATCGAACTTCCTCTTGAACTTCTTCACATGGATCTGTTTGGTCCAGTCAGTACAAGAAGCATCGTAGGTGACTTGTACTGCTATGTAGTTACAGATGACTACTCAAGATTCTCTTAGGTGATGTTTCTGAAATCCAAATCAGAAACATTTGAGTCATTCAAAGAATTAGTAACTACATTGGAGTCCCTCTACAAGCTGAAGGTTCGTCAAGTGCGCTCAGACAACGGAACAGAGTTCAAGAATCAATAGATGGAGGCTTACTGCAAGGAAAAGGGAATTGTGCATCAGTTCACATCTGCCTACACACCTCAGATGAATAGCTCGCAGCTTGATAGAGACGGCATGGATAATGCTAGCAGACTCGAAACTGCCTATCCAATTCTGGAACAAGGCAGTTGCAAACGCGTGTTACACGTTGAATCGAGTTCTGATAGTTCAACGCCATGGCAAGACATGTTACGAGTTACTACAACAACGTAAACCAAATCTAGAGTATCTCGAGCCATTTGGCGCTCCGTACACCCTACTGAAGAAGACTCAGAAGGGAAAATTCAGCAAGAAGGCTGATGAAGGTATCTTTCTAGGATACAACATACCGAACAAGAGGGTTTACAACAACTCTACGGGTCCGGTAGAAGTGTGGTGTAATGTTGATGTTCAGAGATACACCTCACCACCTACTGGAAAAGGACCCGTCTTCTTTTACGACTATGATGGATTCTTCAAGTCCTTCAACATACCACTCTCCCCTTCTGATGATGAATTAGCAACAAAGATGATGTATGATGTTCTAAACACACTATCTCAGGAATCTACATCATCCAACGTACAAGGTGATTCATCTACCAACTCAAGGGGAGCACTTGAAGATAGTGACTCCCTCTGATGAAGAAGCTGTGGAGACTAATCAAAACAACCAGGAGCAATAGGTTCCTCCTACTGCAAGTCCACAAGCATCTGACATTGATGCCTCTGAGTCTTCAGAACCTCAAACTCCTACTGCCTCAGATACTGAACCGAATGTACATAATCTTGATTCTCAGGTAGTTGTTCCAACCACTCCTGGATCACGCCTAAATGTCTATCATCCTTTGGATAATGTCATTGGGGATGTGAGGTCAGGAGTTCAGACCAGAAATCAGTTGTACTCAGCTGATTATGCCTCGGTGATGGAAAAGGGTTACCTACATGACGGTGCATATCGTTGCTTTGTGTCTCAGTTCGAGCCAAAGTATGTTAATGAAGTCCTGAATGATGAGGCATGGGTGAGTGCCATGCAAGAACTTCTTCAGTTCAACAAGTTAGGTGTCTGGACTCTGGTGGATAGACCTAAAGGTGCTAAGGTCATTGGCACAAAATGGGTCTTGAAATGCAAGAAAGATGATCAAGGTGTGATCATCAGAAACAAGGCTCGACTTGTTGTCCAAGGATTTTGACAAGTCGAGGGAATTGACTACAATGAAGTGTTTGCACCCGTGGCAAGAATGGAAGCAATCCGTATCTTCCTTTCATATGCATCATACATGAAGATTAAAGTTTATCAACTTGATGTTAAGAGTGCATTCCTTCATGGTGAAATCAGAGAGACAGTGTACGTAAGTCAGCCTGAGGGATTTGAGCATCCATATCATTGGGATAGAGTTTACAAACTCGAAAAGGCTTTATATAGGCTTCATCAAGCTCCCCAAGCCTGGTATGAGAAACTCTCGACTCACCTCGTGAAACACGATTTTCGCAGAGGAGTCATTGACTGTACACTGTTCATAAAAGAAAAAGATGGAGATTTACTGCTTGTTCAAATCTATGTAGATGACATAATCTTTGGTTCAAAGAACGAAGATCTATGTAAAGAGTTTGAAGCAGTAATGAAGGTTGAGTTTGAGATGAGTGCCATGAGAGAGATGAAATTCTTTCTCGGGTTACAGGTTGATCAGACACCAAAAGAGATTTTCCTACATCAGACCAAGTATGTAGGAGATATCCTCAGTCGTTTCGACATGGAGAATGCTTCCGCAATTGGGACTACACTTGCTACAAACCACGATGTAGCACCCGACGAGAATGGTGATCTGGTCGATGCCACCATGTACCGAGGAATGATTGGATCTCTCATGTACCTCACTGCCTCAAGACGTGATATCATGTACGCGACATGTTTATGTTCAAGATATCAGGCAAAGCCAAAGGTTAACCATCTGATAGGGGTCAAAAGGATCTTTCGTTATCTGAAGGGTACTCCAACACTTGGGTTGTGGTATCCTCATGACGATGACTTCGAGCTGACAGCGTATAGTGACTCGAATTACGATGGCTGCAAGATGAACTACAAGTCTACAACAGCAGGATGTCAATTCTTTGGGAGGAGATTAGTGACCTGGCAGTGTAAGACGCAGACCTCGGTTTCCTTGTCAACCTGTGAAGCCAAATATGTTGCTGCCGCAAGTTGCTATTCACAAATCATATGGATTTAGCAGCAAATGCGAGACTACGGTTTGAAATTCTCTTCTACTCCTATTGTGTTGATAACTCTGTTGCAATTGCAGTAACTAAAAATCCGGTCCAACATCCTAAGACCAAACACAACGGCATAAAATATCACTTTATACGTGTTTGCTTTGAAAAGAACTTAATCGATGTGATTAAAATTAATATTGATTTTCAACGCGCTGACCTCTATACAAAGGCTTTTGATAAACCATGTTTTCTATATTTGTTAGAGGTCAACGGCATTAAAAAGAAAAGTGTTGTAATTCCCGAAGATGACCATATGTAGTCCGATGCTTAGTGTCAAAATTTTCTTTTAATTTTTATCTTATATTTCCTTTATTTATTTGTTTAAATTTAAGTAGTTAATTAACTTGATGTTATTTGGTTGCCCATTAAAATCTTAAAAAGTGTAAATTGGTTACAGTTTTATAATTTTAGGGGAGAATAGGTCAGTTAGTAACATTAACAAAAAACGAGGGAGAAGGAGAGGCTAGCTGATAGAAAGTCTATCGTATCTGTGATACCGATTCAATGACCTTGGAAAATGATAGTACACAGGTACAAACCATTTGGGTCTTTAAAAGTTTAAATAAAATTAGATGTGAAGTTCAAAGTATAAGTATGTGTAGTCTAAGCAATATAAAAGGAAAAATGATTGTAAAACTAGCTACTACTAAGCTAACACAAAGAAAGCAGACCTAGAGATTGTGAGACCACAGATGATATGTCAGTAGATTCAACACAATAGATGATTAGACCTTGTTGGTGATCTCAAGAACAAACTAAGTTGTTCAACAAGCTATGGGTTAACATCTTATCCCTAGTTAACACGATCAACAAATTCCAATAAGGGGTTATGAGCAGAATAAACGCCACTAATGTGTGTGTAAGACCAATATATGAGCAAAAGCAATCGAACTAATAACTCATGTTGTTAGTGAGAACTGTGCAAAAAGATTAAAAATTGCTCAAACAAGGAGATAGGTTATGTGCCTCTCTGATGTGCGGTGGCACTGACCTGAGGATAAGCATAACCTATATATTCTAGACTTCATTATTGTTTGTCGCCTCTCTATTGTGCGGTGGCACTGACCTGAGGCTTGGCTTCTCTTTGAAAGTTCTAAGAATAGTTTCTTCTTCAAAACTACCCTGAGACCGCTTAAAAATCTCCTGAGGAAGGCTGATTACCATATAAGCATGGGATCCACAAATGCTTGTTGAAATTATCAAACCCTAAACTATCACCAATCTGTGTCAAAAGTTTGTGTATAGATTTAAGAGGACCAGTATACTAACAATCATCGTCGCTACAATTCTTGAAAGTCCAAATCAATGTGGGGATCTAATAGTACTAGTATGATTTCTTAAACTTGCTAACGACTCTAGATGAAAAACAATAATTAAGCATCAAAATGTGTTGATAAACATGTCCCAAAGGATTTGACATACCTGTATGATTCCAAATTGAATTGGTCTAGTTATGGTCAAAATAAATTGAAGCTGCCTATTCCAGGAACCAAATCCATTAGATTTCTATCTTAGGATTTACACCTCACACAAATGGTCAAAAACAAGTTGTAGTTTTGTATTTCAGTTTAAGTCTTTTATTTCAATTTAGTCAATTTCAGTTTGTTTGATATCGGACTACATCATGGAATTCATTAGGGAATTTAATCATTTAAAAGGGTCACGTCTGAGGTGACCCTTTTAAAGGTAAAATCAGTCACGTCTGAGGTGACAAATTGTTTAAATGGATCACGTCTGAGGTGGTCATAAGTTTTTCAAGTTAAAATGATCATGTCTGAGATGATCAAATGCTCATAAAGTTTAATCAAAAGTTTAAAGGGTTAAGTGAGAAATGGACATAAAGTTAAAATCATGAGTATGATCCAACCGTACGAATGGACCATACTCATGCACTAAACAGCCGAATGGCACATGAGTATAAACCATTCACCTGAATGGATTATCAGAATGAGCCATTCGACCGAATGGAACTATGAGAATGAGTTAGTCGCTCGACCGAATTCCAGTCGGCCGACTGAATGTGATCGACTGAGCCAATCGCACGACTGAGATCCATTCACCCGAATGAACTGAGCGAATGGGTCTAGTCGGCCGATTGAAATAAGATTCAGTATAAATAGGGCCACAGTCGATCGCATTCAACTCATCACCCCCTAATCGCCCTCATATCGCACAGCCTACCCTTACTTTGCCAAATATTCATCTGACCTAAATTTCTTGATTATTTGCATATTCTGACCTTCGTTGTTGATTCTACAGGTAAAATGCGGTGTGATTATGACAAAAATTCCCTCGATTAGACTGAAAATTCAAGAATTTGGCCCTAACAAGACCCGACACTCTAAATGGACTAATAACCTGCAGGATCGTTGAAGGGGGTCAGTTACAACACAACAACACAAAAAGGAGATTAACTAAACTTAATCAAACAGTAAGACTGGATTAACCAAGGTAAGACACTAAGAACACAAGTAATGTAAGAGACAGAACACAAAGAACACAAGTATATGGTTTTCAAGAATGCAGTATATTGCTTTCTCTATGTTCTATTACAAGTGTTACAAAGCATGATTCAAAGATACAAGAACATGAGATACTTATACTACATCCTACAGCCGGCTATACTTTGAAAGCCAGCTAGATACAATTGACTAGACACAAAACAAAAGCAATTGTAGAGTCAAAAGGCAGATTGCATTTTGACTAGTGACTATGACATGCCATAGCTCACATCCTTATCTATTACAAAAAGGATAAAATACATGAAGTAGAAATTTACAGACTCAAGACCTCAATGTACAGTTACCAAAAGCATGCACCTTTTCACCAACTCATGTAAGTTGGTGACCTTACAGAGGTGCAGCGGAAAGGTTTCCAGCTTTATGGAAAAGTACATCAGATAAAGCATGTGTTAAAAGTCTTTGCAAGAAATCTGTCTTCATAAGTTGAAGCTTTGGAAGACTTTGTCTCTGAGGCTTCGGAAGACTTCATATTTGGCTTCAGAAGATATTGGTCTTGGCTTCGAAAGATTTCACACTTAGAATATTTTTGTTGCATGTGTGAAACTTCCTAAGCATTCTTCTTCATAGCACTTGTGCAGCATGCAGGATAGACATTGGATGTTTAGGTTGCATCAGCCTCTTCATTAATCTCTACAAACTCCCCCTAGGCTGATGCTACCAAAACACTTAGTAGACTTCAGATATCAACAGTCCTCATTAGGATGATCACCAATCCTTTCTTCATAAGGTGATCAGGATCCTTCAGACTATCAAAATGTCTTCTCATATCAAATAGGTCATGCAGAGGCAACTGAAACATATCTTGCCATGTGTAAATGTCTTTGGTCCCTTGATCTCTAATGACATGCCATCTGTCTGGATTTGTGGTGTATGTCCAAGACAAGATGGGTCTTCCTGATGCTAGAGGAGATGTTTGAATTAGAGTTGATGTAGCATCCTCTGGCTGCACAACCTCAAGATGTTCTGACTCATCCTGGGGTTTAGAAGAGGGTGTAGTCTTCTTCTTCTTTGGCTTTGGTTTAGAAGCCATCCTCTTCTTTCTCTTTGTAGATTTTAACTAAGAAGACTGGCCTGCAGTACCAGATTGATCTTCATTGTCTTTCTCAGTTGGGACTTCCTCTCTCTCAGGCTCAAAAGGAGAGTGAGGTTGACCCTGCTGTTGATCAGAAAATGAAGCTTGTTGAGTTTCAGCAGGAGGTCCAGGTTGTGTTGTCTCTGGTTGTTCAACCTTAACCTCCACTTCAGGTGGGGCTTGACTTGGAGTGGAGTGTAAGTCAATGAGCACTCCACTTTTGCTTGATCACCCTAATATGCTCATCCATAGAGGATAGAGACATGGGACCAAGTCTCCCTCTAGAGAATCCATATAGCTTCAAGAAGCTCATCATCCTCTGCCTATCAGCAAACTTCTTCATGATCTTTTCGATGATAGCTCTTGATTTTGCAGCTTCTTCCCTTAGCTTCTTCTTAGTTGTCTTTCTGTCCTTGATTATCTCAAGTAGGGTTGTACAAAAAGTTCGTAGTTCGAAGCTCGCTCGAAATTCGCTCGAAAAAAGCTCGGCTCGAAAAAAGCTCGAATCTAAACGAGCCGGCTCGGCTCGGCTCAAATTCTAAACGAGCCAAACTCGAGCAAGGGTTAGCTCGGTTCGAGCTCGGCTCGTGGCTCGATTCGTTGGCTTGGCTCGTGGCTCGGTGCATATAATATATGTATATATATATATATATATTTATATAGTATAATTATTATTATTATTATTATTATTATTTATTATTATTATTACTACTACTACTACTATTATTATTATTATTATTTTTATATTAGGATTTTAAAAATATTTTTTAAAAATAAAATGGATTCTTTTTAAAAACATTAAGTATTTTGTTTAAAAATATATAACTTGATAGTAAATTGTTTATATTCAAAATAATAATCTTTGTTCCCATAAGTATGGAGTACCCAACAAAACGTAAAAACCCTATATATGTTTTTTGTGTTTTCATATAAATTAATGTGAAAAATTAAAAAATATATATATAAATCGAGCCAGCTCGAACGAGCCACGAGCTGGCTCGAACTTTTCACGAGCCGAACTCAAGCCGGTGTTTTGAGCTCGTTATAATTTTCGAGCCGGCTCGGCTCGGCTCGGCTCGTTTATAGCCCTAATCTCAAGTTCAAGCTGTTTTAAGTACTCAAACTCAACATAGTCATAGGACAAGGGAAGAAGTGCATCTGCCTGATGGAAGCCTGTGGCACTCAGGTAGTTGATCATCTTGATCCTCTCTTCTTCTTTGTCTACCTGAGGTTCTTGTTGAACCACATCTTCTTGTGCAGGACTTTCCTGAACTGGGGAGAGGTTAGGCATATCCTTGTACAGTCTTTTTCTTCTTCTCTCTTCTTTGACTTGTACTAGGAGCTCTGCATCTTCTGCCTCCTTCTTCTCCTTTGACCTTTCCAGGTCAACCAGTTCATTCAACTCTCTAAGGGGAGAGAGATGACACTATCTATGTAATAGTTCCTTGTCTGCAGATAATTTATCCTGACTATCCTTAACTCATCATTCGGAGTATTTGGTCTAGGGGCAGCCATGATAGCAGACTCCATGAGTCTTGAAGACTCAGCAGAGGAACTTTCTCCCCTCAGCCTCCTTTTCCTCTCTCTCTCCTCCTCCTCAATCTCCTCAGATGTCATCTTTATTTTCCCTTTGTCACTCACAGACCTTTGTGACTCAGGGTGGAGAGAGCTTTCGCCTTCATTTCTTGTTGCAACATCTGAGCTCTGTCCAAAGAGAGGTTGAGAAGCACCTTCACCAGCAAGTGTCTCAATAGGAGTGTGGATCTCTGCAGCAGTTGATGATGATGAGACAGGGGTCTCAGGTTCTACCACTGGGCCTTCAGTCAAGGTTTCCCCTACGAAACTAATCTTAGGGTCTGCCTCAATATCCAGTTGACCGATGGCATTGCCTGATTCCCTAGGTCTCCTTCTTAAGCTGAACTCTGCAGTGATCCTGTCTTGGATTCTTTGAGACAGTCTGTCAGCTTGTCTTGATTTGCTTGGGTTGACAAGTGGCATGTTGACTAAATCCAGACCTTCATAGTAGTTCAAAGTCTGAAAATTGAAGACTTCTTGTTATCCTTGAACTCTTATGATGATTAGGGCTTTCTAGATGTTGTCATATCTCCACCCAATGATATGATTGGAAGATGGTGAAGATGACATATCCCTTGGTATCCCATCCTCAATAGACTCTGTATGAAGGAGTCTATGTAGTCCACATCAATGTGAACTTGAGGAGGTTGTTGAGAATGCACAAATGCAAGTGAGGATGGTGAGTCCTCAATGTCCACTCTCTCTAAAGAACTCCTAGGTTCTGTAACTGTGATGACTTTCTCCCCCTTTTTGGTAGCATCACCCACTTGCATAGGTGAGCTGGAAGATAGGTCAATAACATCCACAGGTTCTTGTGTTCCTGGTTGAGCTCTTCTTAAGGGTCTCCCAGCTAGTTTTTCCTTAAGATATGAAATCACAAGTTGTTGATCATTGATCCTGTTGTGTAAGGTAGTCACCTGAGATTCAAGGTGACTGACCTTTGAGACTAAATAGGTGCATGTTTTAGTCAGTTTGTGCACCTTTAGTCTTAGATTCCCCTCATCTCCATCAGAAGACTCATTGGGGGATGAGATGATTGGACCAAAGTCCTCTCTCTCACCACCAGCTTCAGGTTCTTGGCTGCTGGTTTTCCTCTGCTCACTGGCTATCTCAGTTGAGATGTCAGTGGGCTGAGTTGCCATGGTTGAGGTCTTAATGATGTAATCACTTTCAGAAGTGAGTCCTCTTCCATATGGACATCCTGAACAGGTTTAGAAGTGTCCACCTCAGTTGTAGGTGACTGATGTGGGATAGATGTAGGAGCCTCAGGAGCATTCATCTCTCTTTGAGTAGGGATAAAGAATAGAGACTCATTATACTCATTGAAACCTAGATCTTCATCATTATAGAAGTCAAGGTTGGGAATTGGTTGGTTGAGATCTATAGGCTGGGGATGGTAATTGTCCCTGAAGGTTGATCACTAGAGTGCTGAGACTCAGAGTGATGGCTTAAGGCAGTTGGGCAATGAGCTCATCAGGTTGAGCATGAGGAACCTCAGCACTAATCCTTGAAGAGATGGGAGTGGTCTGCTCCTCAGGAGAAGTGGGAGCTCCAGTGTCCACTTCTTCTTGTATGGGTGAGTGTATGGGGGCCTCCACAGACTAAATAGTCTGAGCAGGGGTTCGTTTGGATTTTCTTTGGTAAGTGATGGTTATTTGAGGTTGTGTGTGTGTTTGGGAGGTAGCAGGTGTGGGCTCAACACTAGCTTGTGCTGCTAGGTTGTCACCTTGAGCAATGAGCTCTAACATTTTTGAGACAAGGGTTGTTTCTACCCCAGAGAAGCCAACAGTGGGCTTTCTCAGTATTTTAAAGATGTCGGGCTTCATCTATCCCAATTTAAGAACGTTACCTGTTTCCCTCAACTGTGAGCCCAGTTCACAGTTGAGAATGTACTGGACATATCTAGGAAACATGTAATATTCTAAGGAGTCTAAATTAGCAAGTAAATTGGTATAAACAAACTGAGATTACCTGAATTTGACTCCTTGAACCATTCCATGGATTATGAAGGAGAGATCCTCAGGAATTTGGTCCCATCCACCATGCTTGTTTGATAAGCTGTGGATGACCACATGGAGCAGGAATCTCCACTGGGATAAGACCTTCCCTTTCCTAAAGGTCTTTACAGAGAAATCTCCCTCATATCCCATCTGCTCAAAAGAATAATTGACAGCTTCCTTTGGGAAGAACACCTCACCTTCTGCATCATCCAGTTGAAGATGCATGTTGATGATGGCGGAGTGATGAAAATGTTCTCCCCTGCACTGTGGCAGATAGTGCCTTCTCCCCGTCCGTAATGACCTCTTGGCAGGTCTTGCAGAAATCAAGCAGTTGATCCTCGTCGAGAGGAGGATCAATGGTTAGGGAGGTGAAGTAGTTAGACAGAGCTAAAAATCAACAAACCTCTGAGAAATGAGGATCTTTTTCAGAGCTTAATAGAGCAACCTGATTATGTTGTCTGTGTAGCTGCATGGTAAAGTTGGGATCATTTCTGTCAGTAAGGTTGGCCATTTTGAGGTAGCTTAAAGATGAAGAAAGAAGGAAGAAAGAAATTTCAAGAGAAATTGGGGTTTTAGGTTTTGGAGGAAGAACAGATGATAGAAAGAGGGGAATCCATTCGGTTTATATATGAGAGGATTTCAGATAAAGTTTAATGAAAGAGGATAAACTTTGAAATCTGGATGTCGGTCCCACCTCTAAAAAAGTAGTTTACTTTTGCTCAAAAAGTAGTTTTCTTGGAATTCAAGAAGCTTCTGAAGGTTTATTATCTTGAAGTTTTAATTAAAAAGCTTCCGAAGCTAAAATGACTTCGGAAGAGTTTCCTGAGAGTTTTGAAATTCTTGCTTCGGAAGAGAAATTAAAACTTGGTTGCTTTGTATATAAAATAACAAAGCTTCCGAGAGTTAATTTTGCTTCGGAAGTAAATGGTCCCTGAAAATAGTAAGTGTCTGAGACAAGTATATAAGCTTTGGAAGATAGATCTGAGAACTCTTTCAAAGGAAAAAAAATTCAGACAGTTATTTATTTTTAAGGCATGATTTGCTTCCGAAGTTAAAAGCATAACTTCCGAAGTATCAGAAATTTTCAAAAATCTAAGGAAAGTCTTCAAAAAGAAATTTTCATCCAAAAAAAACATGAGCTTAAGAAAATGATGAACTAGACAACTTAGGACACACATATTTTAAGAATAATAAGAATTAGTTTTAAGAAAAACCTACTAAAAGTTATCATCCCAATAGCTGATATAAGATATTTAATCTCTGTTCATCAAAATCCTTTGTAAACAGATCAGCATATTGTTCATCTGTGTGAACTTGGACTGGTTTAATTAATCTCTTTTCATAGTTATCTCTTATTAATGATACCTGATATTGATGTGCTTTTTCCTTGAGTGTTGCACAGGGTTCTCTATGATTGAGATAACACTATTATTGTCTATGTGAATGGAGTCTCCTTGAAGTTTAACCCATAGTCCAGCATCTCATTCTAAATCCAATGCACTTGAGCACAGCAGCTTGCAGCAGCAATGTATTCAGCTACAGCAGTTGATGCAGAGACACAAGATTGTTTCTTGCATTACCATGAGACAACCCTTCCACCAAGGAATTGACATCCCCCAGATGTAGACTTTGCAGTCATGTTGCAAACACCATAATTACTATCTATATAGGCATACAGATTGAAGTCAGGATTCTTAGGGTACCATAAACCAAGTGTTGATGCACCTTTGAGGTATCTTAGAATCCTCTTGACAATGATGAGGTGAGACATCTTAGGGTTAGCTTGATATCTTGCACAGATCCATATAGCAAACATGATATCAGGCCTGCTAGCAGTTAGATACATAAGAGACCCAATCATATCCCTGTATAAGTGATCATCTACACACTCCCCCTCAAGATCAGGTCCAAGGGAGTGGTTTCTAGCTATGGGTGTCTTAGCAATCTTACAATCAATCATGTTGAATCTCTTGAGTATGTCCTGAACATACTTTGACTGACTTATGAAGATGCCATCTTCAACTTGCTTCACTTGAATTCCCAGAAAAAATTGAGTTCCCCCATGGCACTCATTTCAAATCTGTCTTTCTTCAGCTTCTCAAAGTCTTTGCAGAGCTTTGGATTAGTTGAACAAAAGATGATGTCATCCACATACACTTGAACTAGCAATATGTCATTTCCCTGTCCTTTGATGAAGAGATTTCCATCTATAGTACCTCTCATGTATCCATGTTTACAAAGATACTCAGACAGTGTCTCATACCATTTCCTGGGTGCCTGATGCAGCCCATAGAGAGCTTTGTCAAGCTTGCAGACATAATCAGGATGATCAGGGTCTACAAAACCAGGTGGTTGTTTGACATATACCTCTTCATCAATCACTCCATACAAAAAGGCACACTTCATATCAAGCTGAAAGACCTTGAAGTTCTTGGATGCAGCAAATGCCAGGAATATCCTAACAGCTTCTAATCTTGCTACTGGAGCAAAGACATCAGTGTAGTCAATCCATTCTTCTTGTGTGTATCCTTGAACAACCAGTCTAGATTTGTTCTTGATGATGATGCCTCTGTCATATTTCTTGTTCCTAAACACCCATTTGGTTCCAATGGTATTCTTCCTATAAGGAAGAGGACAAAGGTTCCAAACTTTTTGCCTTTTGAATTGAAGTAGTTCTTGTTGCATAGCTTCAACACAACTTCCATCCTTTAGAGCCTCATCAACTTTCTTGGGCTCTATCTGGGATAAGAAACAAGAGTGAAGACAAACATTTGCTTCATGGGTTTGTCCTCTTATTCTTACCCCTGAGACAACATCTCCAATGATGTTTGTGGTGGGGTGAGACTTGTGGATCCTAAGCTGAGGGATCACAGCGAGTTGCTGAAAAAGATTTTAGATCTGGCATAGATGTTTCTCCTACCACATCAGCACACTTTTCAAGAGAGACTTTATCCAAGCAATGTGTGACATCATTGATGTGCTTATTTATGGTGTGGTTAGTAGCATCAAGAATTCTTGGTCACTATCACCACCACCATTGTTGTCTTCTAAAATTGAGATGTTCTTATCTGGTTATGGAGCTTCTGAGCTGGAATTTAAAGACATCCTAGATGTATCAGCTGAGTTTGTCATTGTAGTGCTGATAGAAACCTCATTTGTAGAAGTAGTTCCAACTGGAGCTGAAGATGTATGAGTTGAAGGTCTTCTTAGCTCAAATCTTGGATCAGGATCACCTGTATTTAAATTTGTTGCAGATCCTAAAACATTCTCACAAGATTTGTTAAAACAGTTGGTAATTAAATCAAGATCAAATAACCAATCCAGACCAGAACCAGCAACAAAGGGTGTGTGTTCATTGAAAGTCACATTGGCTGACTCCTCAACAACTCTAGTTTTGAGATTGTATACTCTATAAGCCTTGCTTGAGAAGAGTATCCAATAAAGTGTCCATCGTCTGATTTCTTAGCAAACTTAGCAATTTGATCTTTGTATTCAAGATGGTGCAAGGACAACCAAATGACCTGAGAAAACCAATGAAATGTTTCCTCTTGTGCCAAAGTTCATAAGGAGTCTTGCCATGAGTCTTGACTACTAAAACTCTGTTCTACACATAGCAGGTAGTGTTGGCTGCCTCTGCCCAAAAGGTGATGGGCAGCTTAGAATCAGACAGCATGGTTCTTGCAGCTTTAATCAGTGTCCTGTTTCTCCTCTCAGCAACACCATTCTGCTGAGGAGTCCTGGGAGCACTGTATTGTCTTGTAACACCCTTTTCATCACAAAATGTATCAAGGATTTGGTTCTTAAAGTTCCTTGATCACATCTTATGATCTTGACCTTGTGATCAGATTGATTCTCAATCTTTAAGATGAAATTCTTGAGAATCTCAAGAGTCTCATCCTTAGTTCTAAGGAAGAAAACCAAAGTGAATCTTGTAAAGCCATCTATGATCACTAAATAGTAAGAGGTCCTTCCTAAAATCATTACACTGGGGGGCAAACAGATCCATATGTAACAAGTGTAGGGGTGTAATGATGGAGTTCCTTTCCTTAGGCCTGTGAGATACCTTGTGTTGTTTCCCTTACAGGCATGCAACACAATGATCATCACTTGTAAACTCTTTCTTTGGTATTCCAATTACCAAATCATTCTTAATTAATTTGTTCATGTTTTTAAAGTTTACATGGCACATTCTTTTATGCCATAGGAAAGACTCATCACTATTGGTTTTAGACAGAAAGCATAAAACTTCTCCAGAGGGAGATGTTTCTTGCAAATCCATCTTGTACATGTTCCCTTTCCTGGGGGCTCTAAGCGGGATATGCTCATGAGGAATGACCACACCAGGCTTGAGAACAATGCACTCATGCTCAGTAAAGAACATGTTATGATTCTGATCACAAAATTGGGATACACTCGGAAGATTGTACCCAAGCTCTTTGACAAAGTTTACCTTATCAATGCTGAGCTTACCATTTGTGACCTTGCCCCTTCTAGAAATGTAACCACCTTCATCTCCTCCAAAGGCAACTGGTCCTCCATCAATTCTTTCAAAGTTCTGGAGTAGTGACCTATTGCCTGTCATGTGCCTGGAATAGCCACTATCAATGATCCTGACATTTTTGTTTGTCTTCAGTTGTCCCTGCACAAAGAAAATGATTAGTTACATTAGGAAACCCAAGCCTTGCTTGTCTTGGGCTCATTAACAGAAGGTAATTCAGCAGCAATAGATCCTATGGTTGTGCTAAGAGGATCTTGAGCTATTATTAATGGAGAATTCTCAGTCACTTGGTCTTTCTTAGACTTCCACACCACTTTGGAGTCTTGGACTTGACCTTCAAAACTTCGGAAGCTTTTGGAACTTCGAAAGTTTTGATGACTGAACCTTCGAAAGATTCTGTAGACATTGCACCAGACTTCAGTGCTTCGAAAGAACTCTTTTCTTCCGAGACCAACTTTTCTTCCGAGGGTAATTTTCCACTTCCCTTCTTCTTAGACTTGGAGCTTCTAAAGGAAACAGGTTTTCCTTTTAAGCTTGAATCTTCTTAGAACTCTTTGAAATCTTTGTACTGGTCATATGGACAGTACCTTTAGGATTGTATGGACAATCCTTAGCAATGTGAGAGGTACTTTCACACATGACACACACCATTTTCTTCTTCACAAGAGTCTTCTGCTGGGAACAAGACTTTCTTTAGTCACATCCCTTCTCCACCTTCATCTTTGCAGATGCTGAGACAATTCCTTTGGGTTGGGAACCATTCTTGGAGTTTGATGGTCCAGGCTGTGCAGCAGTGGTACACAGCAGATCAGTCTTCTTCTTATTGAGATGAGTTAAAAAAGAACCAGAACTCTTAGCATAAGAGTTTTGGTTGATGTCTTCAATCCCTACCACTTTAAACCCTGCAGAGATGAAAACTTGTTTCTGCTTAGAGTCAAAAGTAGCCTTGATCTCTTGAGCCTTCTTGCCTTTCTTTTGCTCTTTCTGATCAAGTTCTTTCTCATGGACTTGGTCATCATAGTCTTCTTCTTCTCCTCAGAAGGATAGTGGCCCTTCTTAGAATCCTCCTCTTCACTCTTCTCAGAGGAATTATTCACTATCTCTTATTCATCCTCTTCACTTATAGGATCTATGAGAGGAAGCTCATCTTCACAAGTTCCACACCTAGGAGATCTTATAGACAAGATTGTGTGTGGAGGAGATATCTCATTGGATCCCAGTCCCTGGCTGTTTTGATAGCACACTTTGTTATGCAGGGATGAGGATATCATGTTCTTGAAGGTCTCTTCTTCAAGAACACTCTTTTCTGCCCTGCCTTTGTTGACCACAAGCTCAGCCTAGCACTCAGTTAACTTGGTTATGAGATCTTTGATTTGAGTCCTAAAATCTGTGTGTTCATGTTTTAGAACTGAAATGGTTTTCTCAAGGTCCTCTATCTTCAGTTTATAATCATTTTCAGATTTTCTAAAATCAAATTTTAAAATGTTTAACGACTCAAGGTCAGATCTCATCTCCAAGCTATAGGACCTATATCTATTAACTTTAGCAATGCATTCAGGATTACAGAGATGTTCCAATACCTTGGCTTCATCATGATTTGCCATCAATGCTTGGTTAGGAGAAGCATCTTCCACCTAAAAGCTCCAGTCAAAGCCTCCTTCTTCAACAACAACAGCAGCCTGCTGCTTTGACTTCTCATTCTGGAGAGCTTTGTCAATGTAGTTTAGTCTGGACTATGTTTGGTCACCATTTGTTTTGGGTGCCTTACACTCTCTGGCAAAGTGGCCCATCAAGTTACAGTTGTAACACTTGACTTTGCCTTTGTCCAGGCCAAACTTTCCACTGGTTGCATTGCTTGGAAACTTCCTTCCAGTCCTCTTGTAGAACTTCTTGGCTCTATGAGTGGGAAGAGCCAACTGCTGGACTATTCCATGTATTCCAAATCATCTAGATGAATACATTCCAAGTCTTCAAGAGTGAAAAGAGAGTTGCCATAGCTTTCATCAGAAGACACAAAAGCTTGAGAAGAGCTTGTCTCTTGGAATGGGCTTCCTTGAGTGTAATTCTCCCTTGGTGTCTCTAGGAAGGTGATAAAAGGACCCTTTGGTGAGTTGTTAGGGTAGCATATGAGATGATGTTTGGGTTCTATGTTGTCCCTTTCAACCACATGTAAGGCTGAACCCATTTGATTGTTGGAGTTGCCAGATGAGCCTTGCATGTTCATCTCCATCTGGTAGCCACTGAGAATCCCATATAACTCTGTCAGAGTAAGAGTTTTGAGATTTTTAGTTCTCTTGATCACCACACAGTAGTGTGTCCATTGCCTAGGAAGTGAGGACATAAACTTCCTTACAATGTCTATGTTCTCAAGAGAAACTCCTCTATCCACTAGGGTATCCATAATCTCAACATACCTGAAGTACTGCTGAGTCATGGTTTCACCTGTTTTGAAGGTGAAGTTTTCAAACTGCTGCTTTAGGAGATCATTCTTGTTCTCCTTGGCTTCAGAGGAACCCTCATACATCAGTTTCAGTGCATCCCCAGCTGCTTGGCTGTTTTGCACTTCTTGAAACTCTGTACACAGAGTTTGGAAGGGCAGTTTGAAGGGCTGTCATGGCTTTTCTGTCAATCTCTACTCTCTTCCTATCTTCATCAGAGTAGTTAGCCACATCTTTGGGGATCATACCAGTACCAGTAGCAGAAGGGGTGCTAGGTATGAAAGGTCCATTCTCAATAGACTCCCATATTCTTGAATCAAGAGACCTGATGAAACCTTCCATTCTTAAACACCAGGTATCAAACTCATCAAGAATGATCAGTGAGGACTTGTTCATGGTTCCAGTTTCCATATCAGTCTTGGAAATGTCTGCCATTTGAAAAGTTGTGTGTGTGAGGGATCTTAAGATGGTGAGATCTTATATCAAGAGCCTGATTAGCTCTGATACCAAATGCAGGATCGTTGAAGGGGGTCAGTTACAACACAACAACACAAAGAGGAGATTAACTAAACTTAATCAAACAGTAAGACTGGATTAACCAAGGTAAGACACTAAGAACACAAGTAATGTAAGAGACAGAACACAAAGAACACAAGTATATGGTTTTCAAGAATGCAGTATATTGCTTTCTCTATGTTCTATTACAATTTTTACAAAGCATGATTCAAAAATACAAGAACATGAGATACTTATACTACATCCTACAGCCGGCTATACTTTGAAAGCCAGCTGGATACAATTGACTAGACACAAAACAAAATCAATTGTAGAGTCAAAAGGCAGATTGCCTTTAGACTAGTGACTATGACATGCCATAGCTCACATCCTTATCTATTACAAAAAGGATAAAGTACATGAAGTATAAAGTTACAGACTCAAGACCTCAATGTACAGTTACCAAAAGCATGGACCTTTTCACTAACTCATGTAAGTTGGTGACCTTACAGAGGTGCAGCGGAAAGGTGTCCAGCTTTATGGAAAAGTACATCAGATAAAGCATGTGTTAAAAGTCTTCGGAAGAAATCTGTCTTCATAAGTTGAAGCTTTGGAAGACTTTGTCTCTGAGGCTTCGGAAGACTTCATATTTGGCTTCGGAAGATATTGGTCTTGGCTTCGGAAGATTTCACACTTAGAATATTCTGTTGTGTGTGTGAAACTTCCTAAACATTCTTCTTCATAGCACTTGTGCAGCATGCAGGATAGACATTGGATGTTTAGGTTGCATCAGCCTCTTCATTAATCTCTACATTACCTAACTAAACCAAGTAAAATATTAAAATAAAGGTTATTAGGTTATTAGTATATCAATGCGAGTCTAAAGAACCATTACACGAAGTTTAATTTCAAGAATTGGTTAAAAATCGAATCCCAGTCGACCGAACAGTGGGTCATGCGACTGGTCGCCAGGATGAACTCCAATCGCACGATTAAACAGTTCAAATGACTCAATCGGCCGAATGGACCATACGGATGAGCTCAGTCGGCCGACTAAACCAATCACAGGCTCAGTCAACCGATTGAACTCAGTCGCCTGCTCAGTCACCCGACTGAATCCAGTCGCATGCCAAGTCAACCGACTGAACACAGTCGCATGGTTCGATCGCATGAGTGAACCAGAATGAATTCAACCAAGTTAATTAAAACTGATTTGTGTCGTATGGTTAGCTAATGTTTATATGTCTTGTGTTACAGATTGATGGCTGACAGATGGTCCATCAACCCCAAGCACAACATATGTGCTCATCTTGATTCTACGACTCGGAATGGTGCCGAGTTTGCAGGGATCATTGCTTTCCTCAAGCGATCCCAGATCCACAAGGTGATATCTACACCATGCACTCCCTACAGGTCTATTCAGCAGGCCTTCTGGGAGGGTGCATCGGTTGATCGATCACGAGAGTCGTACAGCATCAGGAGCTCCATTTTTAGGATGGATATTGAGGTTACTACTGATGACATTCAGCGTGTACTTGGTTTGGGAGATGATACAGACCACCCCACCAGACTTCACCCACTAACGGTGAGAGGGTGCTTCATGACGATTAAGTACGCGGGGATATAAACGCAAGTGTGCTCAACAAGAGCAACCTGTGCCCCCTGTACAAGTACTTGGCACACATCATCCTCAAGTGCCTGGCTTCACGAAGGGGTGGGTTCGATGACCTATCAGACCAGATTCAAAATGCCTACGTGGCACTGGTGCTGAACCACCCCTTCAGTTTTTCTAGCATGATTTTCTCCTACCTGATAGAGAACTTGGAGGCGAAGGGCAAAGAGGGTTTATGCATGTACCCTAGGTTTCTACAGATGATCTTTGATGAGAAGATGCCCATATTGCCTAAGGAGAGCCACGACGTTATGTTGTTGGAGATTATGGACGATACGACACTAGGTCGTATGAAGGTATACCGGGGAAAGCAGGTCAAATCCCCGGTAAAGAGACTCATAGGCCATCTGGCCAGGTGGACTACGTGGCGCCGGGGAGGCGTAAATGGTGTCACATAGACAGTGATTCGGATGTCGAGCAGCTAGAGCTACCTGAAGATGACTCCGACGACGACGACAACAGTGATGGTGGAGATGCAGGGCCCACTCAACCGAGGGCCCCCACTGCTGATATAGCATCTCCAGCATCCACCTAAGGTGGAACAGAGGCTGCACGGTTCCATCAGGACTTTCGTCTTGATAAGAAGGAGGTTACTAATGAGGAGCCCCTAACGCGTACTATGGGGAGCCGGGTGGTTGCCACCGACTGAGGTATTCGGGAGGTTGGAAGACGCCCTGGCAAGTCGGGGGAGGCTGACACTGATCCTACTTATGCTCCAGATCAGTCCAGCAGCGTTCCAGGGGGAGCATCCACCTCGAAGGCTCAAGGAAGAAAAGGATGGCTCAAGCCCATGGGTTGAAGAAGAAGAAGAGGAGGAGGATGTTCATCATCACCACCACTACGACCTCCACTTCTACCACTCCACCCACTACCACCACTCCACCTACTACCACACCCACTCCACCACCACCTTCATCTATACCACCCCCAATCTTCACTCATCCATCACCACCTTCATCTATACCCCCCCAATCTTCACTCATCCATCACCACCTTCATCTATACCACCCCCAATCTTCACTCATCCACCACCACCTTCATCTATACCACCCCCAATCTTCACCACTGCCACCACCACCACCACTAGCCATCCAGCAAGACCGTCATCTTACACATCTTTCCCATTTAGATCCTCTCTACCTCCGAGTGGGGTAGAGGAATAGCTCTCGGCACTTAACCGTATGGTGCTGAAGTTGTTGGCAGCTGATGACGAGAAGACTGCCTAGATTTGTCAGCTAGTAGATCTTACTGCTGCACAATCTCAACAGATATCTCAGCAGGCTCAGTTGATTGAGCAGCAGGCACAGCAGATTGCTGCACAGAGCTCAGAGATGTCCCAACTCCAGGAGCAACATGTCCAATCAGCCAAAAGGATAGAGGAGTTGGAGACTACCAACAAGACCATCATGTTGAGGCTCAAAGGATCTAAAAAGGAGCCACTAAAGATCAAAGAGGGAGATAGAGATGATGGTGATGATGATAACAGTGATGATGATGATGATGATGATGATGGTGATGAGCAAGGAGATGATACTGATGCTGGTGATGATGCTGATAATGATGTTGATGATGATGATGATGATACTTCTGCTGCAGGTGCCACATCTGCAAGTGAAAGGAGAAGCAAAAGGACTCAAGACCAAGGTGCCTCCACATCAGCCCCGTCAGCAGAGGAGCACATTATACAAGACAAGAGTAATACTTAGTTGCTTATGTTATTTAAATCATATGTATTTGAATCTTGTATCAAATTAATGTATTGAATGATTATATTTAATGTTGATGCTTTCTGTTTTGATTATTAACTAATAATTGTTGTGTTACATGTCTAAATCAATCACATCCAAATTTCCAGAAAGACGAATACAACGTTGCTCCCCTTCAGCAGGTCAAGACTCAACTAACCATGATTCTTGATCTGCAAGGGATTGTCAGGAGATCAGTGAGTTACATCCCTGAAGAAGGGGAAATAATTCATGATCTTACTGATGAGCAACTGGCAGAAATGTTCAAGCTCAATCCCGATGAGATTGTCAAGGACGCTCCAACTTTTGAAGAAACCAGTGACGACGAGCTGAATGACATTGATGAGATAGAGATCGAGGACGTCACTGCAGAGCACTATCCGAGTACGCTGACAAAGAGGGAAATATGGTCCCAATCTGGGTGATTCCCTGGTTAGTGATACATTTGAGATATTAGATGAGATGGAGCAGGAGTCCGATAAGGTTGAAGAACAAGCCCAAGCCTCAAACACCGATGTTGATATCAGAAAGGCTGAATGGGCTATATGTTTTGAGGAGATCCGAGCCCAACGCGCTGCTCCTAAACCGAATGTCTACACCAAGCTCTACAAAGTGAAGAAACATCACAAGGTGTCAGGCAAGATTATCGCGTGGGCACATTTTGATGATCATAATGTATACACGGTAAAGAGAGAAAAGGGTATTGAGTACTTTAGATTCCCTCATGATCTAAAGTCTCTACCTGGTATTGAGCTCAACCAGCTGGCTAAACTGAAGTTGTTATACGTTGACCCGAGAAAGATGTCAGGCTGGCTTGAGGCTGCCTTGAAGAAAGAGTACCACACCAGGTGGATCAACTTCAAACCTCAACAACTTACGAGGTATATCAGACGGTCTGAAGTTGATCCCGTAACTGGAAAGCCAAAGATAGTGCTGAAGTGGAGTCCTCCACGCACAATGTCAAGAATCCCTCTCAGGAAAATGCCACAGGACTTCACTCCACACTTTAAGTGGTGGTACTATGATTGGAGAACAGGGAAAACTGTCATAGTTCTGAACAAAGAGGGCAAAATGGATACTATCAGGCTATTCGACCCGATGTGGCTTACCAACTTATCAGCTGATGATGTCTACACTCTATACAAGTGGCCACTGTTCTATGACACACAGGATATTGTACAAGCCCACCAATTCTAAAATGTGATACAGCTCTGCTTTGCATTTGAAATACATGCAGGAGTCACAAGAGAGGAGAAGTACAAGAAGTACGAGGAGGTTATAAAGAATGTAAGACAATAGATGAATCTAGGTCCAAAGGGGAGTTTGTTGATACATGTGTACCTTGATTCTAATCTTAGTGTAATATGTCTTACACTTATGTAATAGTTTGGTACTTAATGAAATGCAAATGTTTGGTTGTGCTTATAATGTTTATATTTTATTAATGAGTTGTTTAACGATTATCGAATTGATTATATAGGTTTGTGGTTGGTTGAACTAACATAAATAATGTAATGATAATGAATACATTCAAACTTAGTAATATGAAGTTATCATGCGAATGGCCCATGCTAATGGACCATACGCATGAACAACTTCATGCGAATGACTCAGTCACACGACTGAACCAGGAGACTGGATCAGTCGCATGATTGAAACATGAGATTGACTCAGTCGCACGACTAAACACTCAATCGTGCGAATGGATCAACCGCATGACTCAATCGCACGACTGAACCATGCAAATGGTTCAGTCGCACGATTGAGAAACCCTAACCTATAAACACCACTTAAATCGTGGAAAAACGTAACACTTTGTATATTTCGATACCTAGACATACCCTAGCCGTCTAGAGACCTCTAAGAACCTGTTCCAAGTTCACAGATCGCAGTAGATCGATTCCTAATCGATTCTTAACGTTTAGATTCAATACATAATTGTTTCTACGTGCGTTCTCACTGATTAGATCGCCAATCAAATAGGATTCTGCACTATTTGATTCGGTATACACGTTAATCAGTTAGTATTTCGTTCAATACACGATTCTAACATCATCGCCGTAGATGTTTCACAAAAGGCGGGTTTATTTCCCTCCAATTTATTTGGAGGGAAAATAAGAAAAAAATTGGTTTTTACCTATGGCGACGGCATGTCGTCGCCATAGCTATTTCATAAAAGGCGGGCATATTTGCCTCCAATTTATTTAGAGGGAATAAGAAAAAAATTGTTTTTTACCAATCGCAACGACATGTCGTCGCCATAGGTAAAACAACATTTTTGTGTTATCTAAAATAATCGAAATTATAATAAAATTACCTATAATGACTAAATGCGGCGACGACTTTCTTGTCGTCGCGATAGGTTGCACCCGAAGGCGACAAAAGGTCGTTGCTATAGATCTCCAGTTGCCAAAAAAAATCGGGTCTATGGAAATGACATGTTGTCGCGATAGGGTAACCTAATAGCGACGAAACCATGTCGTAGCCATAGGTGTAATATGTGAATGTGATTAGACTCAGTCACACGACTGAACCAGGAGACTGGATCAGTCGCATAATTGAAACATGAGATTGACTCAGTCGCACGACTGAACACTCAATCGTGCGAATGGATCAACCGCATGACTCAATCGCACGACTGAACCATGCAAATGGTCCAGTCGCACGATTGATAAACCCTAACCTATAAATACCACTTAAATTGTGGAAAAACGTAAAACTTTGTATATTTCGATACCTAGACGTACCCTAGCCGTCCAGAGACCTCTAAGAACCTGTTCCAAGTTCATAGATCGCAGTAGATCTATTCCTAATCGATTCTTAACGTTTAGATTCAATACATAATTGTTTCTACGTGCGTTCTCACTGATTGGATCGCCAATCCAATAGGATTCCGCACTATTGATTTGGTATACACATTAATCAGTTAGTATTTCGTTCAATACATGATTCTAACATCGTCGCCGTAGATGTTTCACAAAAGGCGGGTTTATTTCCCTCCAATTTATTTGGAGGAAAAAAAAGAAAAAAAATTGGTTTACCTATGGCGACGACATGTCGTCGCCATAGCTATTTCATAAAAGGCGGGTATATTTGCCTCCAATTTATTTAGAGGGGATAAGAAAAAAAATTGGTTTTTACCAATCGCAACGACATGTCGTCGCCATAGGTAAAACAACATTTTTGTGTTATCTAAAATAAATCGAAATTATAATAAAATTACCTATAACGACTAAATGCGGTGGCGACTTTCTTGTCGTCGCGATAGGTTGCACCCTAAGTCGACAAAAGGTCGTTGCTATAGATCTCCAGTTGCCAAAAAATAAATCGCGTTTATGGCGACGACATGTTGTCGCGATAGGGTAACCTAATAGCGACGAAACCATGTCGTAGCCATAGGTGTAATATGTGAATGTGATTATATACATACATACATATATGTATATAGGGGAGGGTTTCAAATGAGAACCACTTTTTTTGTGAGAACTCTATGAACCAATCTCAGTCACTCGTTTTTTATCACATGCAAATCACATGTTATTTCCCCCTTTTTTTTAAATGTTCGTAACTTTTTACCACGACATCATTTTTTCAAAAAAAAT
>CM046456.1:58934331-59036831 GCA_025506515.1 Flaveria trinervia | reverse complement strand
AAAAATTGCATCAAATATTGTTTGGACCTAAAGCTAAAGTTAAAAATAAGATAACTAGATATGATATTCGTGATCATAACAATCAAATGAGTCGTTAGAAGTTAAACTACCGATCCATTTTGAGGCTATGAATTGAAAAGAACCAGGTTGGTGGGACTAGCACTTTAGATGCCTATTCGATAGAACTACTTACTACTCTTTGTTAAAACGTTGTAACTAACATTTGATAAAATGCACGTGTTTGAAATGTGAGTGTTCTAAGAATTAGTAAGAAACTAACATCAAGTTTTGGATTATCAATACACATTGTCTCTATCTAAATTTATTAAATGACTAGCACTTTAGATGCCTGTACGACAAAACTACTTACTACTCTTTGTTACAACGCTGTAACTAAAATTTGATGAAATGTGCATGTTCTAAGAAATAGTAAGAAACTAACATCATGTTTTAGATTATCCATACACATTGTCTCTATCTAAATTTATTATATAAATCATCATACATTTTTTTATGACCGGCACATGTGCAACCCTACGTCCGAGGATATATATTATCTTAAACGGGTTCACCTATCCATTTTCCAACCGAGATCGCACCCTCAACCCCCTCGAAAGAAAATTCATTGCTAAAAAAACTCACTGGTTCAACTCTAATTATTTTGCTCAGAGTGAGACTTGAATCCATAACCTCCCAATATTTACATGCCATAGGTACCTTTCCTTAACCTTTGATCATCATACATGATTAACTATGCAATTCCGTATTAACTTCATATCATTAGCAACTTAGAAACAATAAACCATTTACTTTTGTATACTAGAAAGCAATGCTATCAAGATATGTAGTAAAATTATCATCTTCTAATGAGTAAGAATAAAGTCCCGTTAGAACACCTGGCACAGAAGTGAGATTAAAGAGTGCAAATAGTCCAGTTTTACTTCATATCTAACGCAAGTTTAATATAATAATAAGAAACACGTTTATATACAAAAAAATAATAATAGAAGTACTTTTGTGTAGCAATTGATATGACAATCTAAAATTATAAAAGCTAAGTTTGAAAAATTGACAAGACTAGACTGCTTACCACAACTGATTTTGTTCCAAGCTAACGGCTCAGCTCAGGTACACGTAAACTTGCTGGCTTCGAGCAAACCAGAAAAAAGTGGAGGAAAACAACTGATTACCGACTTCTTTTTCTGGTTGATCGTTCTTGTTTCTAGAGACGGATATGACAAAATGAAAGCGTTATAAAAACTTCCACAAACAAAACAAAAACAATCAGCGTAACTATCAAGTAACTGAACTTTAACTGTTTGCCTTCAAAAGTCTAAAAAGAGACCCGTCACAAAACTGAAAAATAAAGGATATCTAAGGTACTATGAGTCGAGGAAGCACTATAAAATACAATTTTTGTCAGATCAGCAGCTAGGTGGAGTATTACTCGAGGCGTTGTGAGGTCATGACAGAAAGAATGTCTGTCACTGATGACATGGCACTCAAAGCAGCTTTCAGAACATCCTGAGAACAACCTGGTTTCACAATGGTTCTTACCTGTGGAAATTAAGAATAAGATTAATAAATATGTTTAACGATGAAGTAAAATGATAAGCTGAGATTAAAGGATGTTTCTTCTCATGATATTGTAGGATCGTGAGTTGGGTGAGGTATAACATCAGTTACTTAAAAAGGATTGATTCTGGTTATAATTTATTAAGAGGTCTAGAGAAATAAAGTTTCAAACATGAAAGTAGACAATAGAAGTGGCAGTTCTGACCATTTACTCATGAATGGGCTGATTTTATTACGATTAATCTCAAGCGAGTCAAACAACTAAACTTAAAAATTAGCTAAACAATAGTCTTTTGGGTCAAGTGGTCAACCCAATTTGCCACTTCTAAAAAGCGTATACCTTGTCAAGATATTCATTCAATTCCTTGATCCGGCCCATATAATCCAAGTCCTCCACACACAAGCTGACAGCTTTAGAATCAGCACCTGGCCCATCAAACTGAAGGGGACCGGGGTTCCTGTACACGTCATCCATCAAGAATCTTGTTGCATTTTGTCTAAGCAGCCTGCACCAATTCCCGTCATAAATCACAACACTTTAGATTCTTCCCTTGAATTAAATTCTTACGTTTGGAAATAAAAACAAGAATGACTTCACATACTCATAAACTTTGCCTCTTAAGTCCACTGTAGCAGGATGGACTACAGGTTTTCCTAGTGTTGCAGCACCTGACCTTGACCCACAACCATAATGCTTTACAGTCATCATTGCCTAGAAATCCAAGTCAAATATAAGGAGATTGCTAATCACTAATCCATATAACTTAGAGATAATGATAATTTAAGTTTTGAATGTTGTTAAACCCTACTGTTATTGGAGCTGCACCACAACGCCATTTGTTTGAAGGACTTTTCAGGTTAGTGACAGTTGCCATATAACCATTTAAACCAGCTGCCAGAATATGGTAACAAATATGTCCAAGAACCTACAATTTAATTGTTGAAATTGAGGTGAGCAGTAGTTGACAGTTGGTAGAGGTGGCAATTTCAACCCATCTGCTAATGAATTATGAATGGGTCAATGCAGGTTATGTTTTATCTCTGAGTTCTAACAGATCAAACTAGTAAAATAAATAAATTAGCTTAAAAAGACAAAAGTCGCCCGATGTGTATTTTTAGTGCATAACTAACACCTCCTAAATCACCGTATTCGCATAATAATAAGGTTAATGTATGTGTAAGCCACCAAGTATTCAACTTTTTTCATTAAGGTTCGTTTATACTAAATCCAGCAAAAAAAAGCAAGTAAATGACAAAGACCCTGCTTTTCTTATATTAAAGTTTTGTTTTATGATGCATCAATAATAGAGTATTTTTGTCTTCCCAATTCCCAAAACTTTTAAGTGCCTTTTCATTATAGGCATGTTTTGGGCTGAATATGGTATAAACGAAACTAGAAAGTAGAAACATACACCTAACAAGTGGACAAGTAGTTTCAATATATTGGTGGCCGCAATGAAAAAAGTTGCATTCTAGGTGGCCCCACATACAATGTCCTATAACACAATTGAAATAATGTAAAAATTTGTGTTGTATTTACAAAAAGAAATATCTTATATCACAATTTCTAACTATCTGATATATTTTCTAAAAAATCAGGTCAATAGTAGCCGGGTTAAGTCAACCACAAACACATTCTGACCAGAAACTTTCTGAACCCAACCTAACCCATACACAGAATCAACCATCTCAAATTGTTATCCAACCAGATCGAACCATCCATATTGCCACTTCTAACAATTATGATGGGATATGAGATAAAGTGAAGGTACTTACATAGGCATAGTCACAATCAAATTTTGATGGCAAAGAACCCCGAGCTTGGTAACCAAAAAAGTGGCAGATGGCATTAAATTTCTTTCCTTTGTATGTACCTTCTTTCTGTTTACATATTAAAAAGACATAAATTTGCCTTTATAGTCATATAAGAAGTATAAATGCAGAACGAGAAAGCATAAATAATATTCAGCATATGTCTATCTGTATCCTACTTGTCTCTTGTTGATTTCTGTTTCCACAAGCTCAGCTAGAAGCTTCTCTGTCTCGATCTGAAAAATGTCGCATCCAAACAATAAGTGGCTGTGAAACACAGTTGGTAACAATTTTTACAGTGTTACAACGATCAGTAATATAAGTGGAAAACGGCATGTCAGTAAACAGATTCTGGTTGAATACTTGAACATGTAACTATTGATGGGGTAGAAATATAATAGGTCGAATTGGCCTGCAACATCAGTTGTCCAAAACTTTTTCTTTTTTAGGTACTTTGTGTGTATGACTTCAAGATTATACACACTTTGGGTGCTGATTTTCAATCTGTTTGACCCATTTCCTTTAAAACAACTTTTTTTAATTTTAAACTACAGTTTGCAACATTGTTATGGTCTTTGAAGATCACTAATACATGTGGAAAAGGGCCAGTCAAGAAAATGTTATGGTCAAAAGTCTTTGCAAGGAAAATGCAAGGCTTGAATTTTGGGATTTTTGGTTGTTTCCTTTTTATTTTGATCATTTCCTTTTATGCAGTTTTTCTTTCTTTATAAATAGGCTGTAGAATAAACAAGAAGATGTACCCAATCTCTTCTTCTCTGTTTTCTTTATTAATAAAATCTGTGCTGAATACTTCATTATTTTCTAGTTTCTATGCTTTTCTGTTTTGTTCTTTGAGCCAATTTGTCTAACAATTGGTATCAGAGCATAAACCAAAAGATCCTAGCACTGTGGAGGAGGAAGTGAGCTCGCTTATTAAAGCAGAAAAGAACCAGAAGCCACCAAGAGGCTGTTATGGCAGATCTAGTCAACCAAACAGCAGTTACAGTGAGAGAAACAGGGTCATCATCATCATCTTACCTCTGCCCAATCTTAACCCAGACAAACTACACGTCTTGGGCTATAAAGATGGAGTCATTCATGGATGCCCAAGGTATTTGGGATGCCATTGAACCACCTAAAGGCGTCACTGTGGATGTCAAAATCAGAAAGAAGGCACGGGCTTTCATCTTTCAGGCGCTGCCGGAAGATATTCTGCTACAAGTTGCAGAACATAAGGAGGCTAAGAGGTGTGGGATGCCTTGAAAACTCGTTATCTTGGGGCAGATAGAGTCCAGCAAGCACGGATTCAAACCTTGAACCGTGAATTCGAACTATTGACCATGAAAGAAAGCGATAGTATCGATGAATTTGCAGGAAAGATTGGTGCCATTGTGTCCAAGTTTCGAACACTTGGAGCAAACATAGAGGAAAAGACGAGAGTGAAGAAGGTGCTTAATTCTGCACCAAATAGATTTCTGCCTATTGTCGCCACAATAGAGCAATATTCAGATCTGAACAAGATGCCTTTTGAAGAGCTGGTCGGGCGTCTCGAGGCATACGAAGAAAGGCTCAAACCGGTTGAACCAGTCAAAGACTCGGCATGTCAACTGCTGTTGACAAAGTCAGAATGGCAGATTCGACAGAAACAAGAGTCAAAACAGAAAGGTTTAAGCTCGAGTAATTCGCGAGGGCGTGGGCGAGGTCGGGGCAGAAACAGTCACGACCGAGGGTAGAGACAACCCTCAAACAGTGATTGCAGGGGTGATAATCCGATGAAGGAAGTAGAGAACCTGATCAGGAATATCATATGAAAAGACAAGACAGAAAGAATTTACAGTGTTACAATTGTGACAAAATTGGTCATTTTTCAGCCGAGTGTCGGGCCCCTAGCAAAGCCGAGAATGAAGCTAATTTTGTCATAGAAGACGACGAACCTACTTTACTAATGGCGAAGACAAAATTTGGGATGTTAAATGAAAAGAAGGCGTTTCCAAGTTTGCATGGCAAAAATGAGAATGAAGACAACACATGGTATTTGGATAATGCAGCTTCGAATCATATGATCAGGCGGAGGGGATTTTTCAAAGAACTTGATGAAAAAGCCATCGGAGATGTACAATTTGGAGATGGATCTATCATTAAGATCAGGGGAATAGGGTCGATCCTATTGCAATGCAAGAATGGTGAACAAAAGGTAATTTCAAATGTTTACTTTATTCCCGGATTGTGCAAAAACATCTTAAGTTTAGGTCAATTTGATGAAGAAGGCTGCAAAGTATGGATGAAAGATGGACTACTACGATTATATGAACAAAGCGGAAGGCTACTAATGAAGATTCAACGATGTTATAACAGGTTATACAAGATCAAATTACAATTAGTTCAATTTGCAGAGTTTGAAAAAGTTGTTGAATCCCTGTTAATGACAAACCCATTTTGGAAATTGAAGATGGGCCTGTAGAGCCCAGTGAACAAGCTCAAGTTGCATCAGATTCTAACTGCAGTCTTGAGCCTAGTAATTATTTCAGCCCATCAATTGCATATATTAGGTCTAGTTCAGCAGACCCAAATACATTAAAAAATGGAGAAACAGTTGTAGCAAAGTATATAGGCATAAAAGAGATCGTTGTGGAAAAGAATGTGATAAGAATCTGCTAAATGAACTTAGACTGTAGTGGAAGGATAGTTTACCTTCAGGTATGATAGAGAGTCAAAATAAACAAACATTACAACAAACTCTTGGTGAAGGAAGTGTTCAAGAAGGAAGAGTAATAACCAAGGTTGCATTAAAAAAAGAATGAGGATGGATTGAATGCAGCCTATGGAGAAGCTGTTAAGCAAGTGTGTTTCAAACAACTGAAGCGAAAGAACAAAGGCAAGAAATGGATGCAAAAGGCAAAAGGACTGGAATTAAGGGGGTGAATGATAAGTTAATTCTAGAATTTCAGCTAAATAAGATCAATTTGGTCAAAAGTCTTTGCAAGAAAATGCAAGGCTTGAATTTTGGGATTTTTGGTTGTTTCCTTTTTATTTTGATCATTTCTTTTATGCAGTTTTTCTTACTTTATAAATAGGCTGTAGAATGAACAAGAAGATGTACCCAATCTCTTCTTCTCTGTTTTCTTTATTAATAAAATCTGTGCTGAATACTTCATTATTTTCTGGTTTCTATGCTTTTCTGTTTTGTTCTTTGAGCCAATTTGTCTAACTAATATATTAAAAGGGGTGGGGGCGAACTTAATATGACAATATCTATAAAAAAATTCAAACTACCAAACCTAAATTTAGCACTACTGACAAAAAAAGGGGTAAAACATTCGCCCCTCACTCCATGTACAAATGAAATACCTGAGACAACTGGGCTGAGTCATCTGATTCAGGATGGAGGAGAAGCTGCGATAATAAAAGGCAGTTTTTATGAGTTTTAACATTCAGGTTTTAAATGTATGTATTTTTATTTGCAGAATTATGATAAAATATACTGACCTGTTTCCTAATAAAGGACGGCATAAATTCAAACAAGGCAGAGGCCCAAGGTGACAGCTGTGAGGATATCTTATCAGCGGAAACACCTTGCCGGAGAAGACTATGAATTTCCTGAAAAGTGAAAAAACGTGTTTCTTTAGTAGAACGTTGGACTGTGTTTTCTTTAGAAATGATAGGTGAAGCCTAGGGACTGTGTTTTCTTCTTAATAATACTGATAATTAGGAGGAAACATCTAAAAGTAGAATGTTGAATCATCTAAGCAATTCAAAAGATTTGAATCAAGTATCTTGAGTTTGTTTATTAAGCGGTCGATTGAATGCTTACTACAAGAGCATAAAATATCAGTTGCATAGAAAGAAAAAAAGTACAGTCATACAAGACTTAGTTACCTGCAATAGTGCATTAACTTCAGGGATGCTTTCTATAAGCCCTTCTGGAAGTAGAATGACACCATGATTCTTGCCTGAATGATGAACAAACGTTAAAAGATATGCTAGCAATTAAAACCATCATCATATAGAGGTGGCAAGATGGGCAGGATGGATAGCAGGTGATGTTGAGACTTTATATTATGGGTAGAACTAGCAGCCTGGCAGGGCGAGCGGCAAGCTGGTCAGGTTGATCAGAAAACATTTTTTCCCATTATTTTACAATTTAATAAATAATTAGTGTTGTAACTTGTAAACAATACCTAACAATCATCTAAAAAACTGAATAAAATGATTTAGGAGTTGTACGCTTAAAGAATAGACTTTGGGCAACTTTCAACATGTTTAACCTGTTCCTCTTTCAGCAAAAATGTATTTGTTTAGAAGAAAACACACCTTGATCTGCCCTAGCTTGCACGGCATCACAAATTTGTTTGGTTATGTCAAAGATGGTAAGCTTAGAAGCAGCAACTTCTTCAGCAAGAATAACCTACAACAATGTATAGCAGCTTAATTCAAGGAACAAGAAAAAGAACTAAATAAAAATAAGAAAATGAAATTGTTATCGAAGGAAATGTCTGTGCACCATGTTAGGATGTGACTGAAGTGTGCATTCCACAGCAACATGAGACGCCTTCCTACCCATGAGCCGGATAAAATAGTAGTACTGTACAGAAATAAAACCAATTGTATTCTTTAAAAGGCGTAAGTATAAAGTACTTGATCATAATATAAAGAAAACAAATGGAATGGCCTCTGCATGATATTAAATAGAGATTGGCTGAAGGACAGCTTGGTTATTCAGATATTTCTCAAATAGATTAGAGAAACAATATTGTTACAAAAAAATTCTAAATATCTGCACAGAACTTTGAAATGCCACATGCATTACAAGTAATCTATGGTTGAGTCTCAACCCATTGACACATTTCCTTTTTGGCTAATTATTTTTCAACCAATTTGAGATAAAACACAACCCAATAGACCAAATAATAAGTAAATGGTTCAAAATTGCAAAAAAATAAAAAAAAATAAAAAAGCCTATAGCTTTGAACAAAAATATGAAAGGTTGTATGAACTACAAATAGAATATGTTGGCCGGTTCCCCTTTAGCTAATTTATTATTTGATTAGTTAACACAACACAAAGCTAACTCTATGGATCCAAGAGTAGAAGGAAATCTTGAACTGAAAGAATTTACCTTTTCAGCAGAAAGAGCATCAGTGCAGACATTGCTGATGAGTTGAGAGTTAACCTAGAGGAAAAACAAAACCAGTGACTACAACAATTATATTTTAAGTGTTACATCACAAAAGGATTTATATAATTATAATATCCACAAAGAACTTGAGCAACTCTGTTTATTCCAAATGATATATCTGTTTTCAAAATGATCATCTTTGTATAATTACAATGTTCATAATTGTTTACATTGAAACCACAAGCACAAGCATATTTGTAACAATTCCAATTACTCAAATTGTTTCAGAATATATAATGTTAAAAACATCGTATCCATACCTTGCATATAGTATCAAAACCAACATTTGCTTCAACAAATTGGTTCTTAAGATCTCCATTCAAGGTAACAGGTACTCCAACCACCTGTGAAATCATAAACAATTTCAACAATTGTTAATGTAACAAGGTTAGAGATGTAAAAACGCATAGAGATCCATGTGGATGATGAAGGCACACATAACTACCTTTGTAGAGCATTTTGCTTCTGCAAAAGTCTCAGCAAGCTGAGCAGCATCTGTGTTAGATGTCACCCCTTCAAACAAATCATGGGTTAGTAACACTAAACTAAACATTTCAAAAACTTTATAGTAGGATAGATACCTCCAACAATCACTAGCCCATCCAACTTCAAAGCTTTGCATGCTGCCATTGCGGAATTCACTTGTTCTGTGGTTCTGATTTGATCCTTGGTCCGTCCCAACAAATCATAACCACCTTCAAAGGATTAAAAGAGTCACAAAATAAATTACTTTAAAAGAATGAAATAGAAACCCAAATAATACAAAATTATATATTTCCCATAAGTACCTTGATTTTTGTAGGTTGCAAGAACATCATCTGTGATCTCGAGTGTTTTTTGAGCAAATAAACCTTCAGAACCACCTAGTTACATGCATAACACAGGTCTTATGAATAAATGACAGAAGTACCCAGAATATATATGGAGCATGGGAACGTATAAATTTACCTAGGAATCCAAGCAAAGTACTTTTAGGGTTGTGAATTTTGAGAGCCTCGTGAAGTCCCCAGACAACATTATGTCCTCCAGGAGATTGTCTACCACAGAAAACCAATCCAACCCTGAAAGAGAAGATAGGAAGCAGAAAGTTAACCAAGGTCAAGCAACACCACATTTAATGTTTATTAGGGACACGCTACAATAACATTTTTCTGTTTTTTTACACTAAAACGCCATACAAGAAATTTTTAGGGCATGCATGTTACACCATTCATCTTGAAACTGTTATATCTTGTCAAACAACTATAAAGATCAGAATAAGAATAAACTACAACAAAATCTCAATAGTTTTGTCCTCAAAGTTGAGCATGAAAATTGTAATAATGAAAATAAAGTACATTTATGTTAGTTATATTTTTAGTCATAAATTATAATAATTTTAGAGTATATTTTAGCATATATTTTGCATTAGTTGCATGCATTTTTCAGTTATTTTATATAATAGTACTTTTGTGGAATGGAATCTACTTTGGTGTGTTTTGTTTTGTAGGTGCATTCAATTGAGAGAGAAAAAGATTTAAAAGAAAATATTTATTAAATATAATCTTGAATTTTAAAGAGTGCAGGAAAATTCCTAACGTTTAGGAATTTTTATTGAATATGATTATATTCAGATTTTTTTGAAGATAGAGAACAGAAAAACCTAAAAAAGTGGATCTAGAAGTTAAAGGAGAAAAATAAATAGAAGGCTGAAAAAAAGGCATCTGGGAGCACCTTGGAAGGATTTTTGGAAGACATTATTTTGAAGAATCAAGTTCAAGAAGCAACGAAGAGCAATAGCAATTTAGGTTTCTTTATTGGTTTTCGATTCGTACGTTTTATTTTATTTTAGTTTTGATTGATCTAGTCCTCATGTCCGGCTAGAACAATCTTTGATTTCAACATTAAGGTTTAATTTCTATGATTTTGGTTTGAACTTATGTGAAACGATTATGAGACGTTTTTATTTTGATGATTTGTTTGTTTGATTCTTGATCTTAAACCAGGATCTAATCCGGTATATATTAGATTGTTAATAAAATTGGCCACTTTATTAATTTCTCTAATAAAGTTCTTCAAGATTTAAAACCCTAATCAAGTTTTGATTTTTGATATAAGGAACAATTAACGGTTTGAGTTTGTCTATGAATTCATTCTCGTTATAGAATCACACAATCTAGTTAAGCATACCGAACGGCGTGTGTGTTTAATTATAATCGATACTTCTATCGTTGCAACCCACACACTAAGATCCGAACGGCGTGAGCTTAGAGTAGCGGGTTGGCTCCAATCAACGAAGTGCGATTGATTGAACATTAGATAGAGGGGATATCCGAACGGCGTGATGTCTAGTATCGATACAAACCATTAATTGAAAATTGTCATTGCACTGTAATCGTTAATGATCGTAAGCCAAATCAAATCAAGAAATTACCTTAGTGTTGGAGTTAGTTTTTATATTTGCTTTATTTCATAATTTCACTAACGTCTTCAATAATCTCTTTTTCATAAAAAAAATATACAAAAAAATGTCAATTTTCGTTTTTCTGGCAGAACCTTAACACGGCCGCGTGGAATTTCCTTAACAGTTTTGACACGGCCGTGTCGGGTCACTGGAATTTTTCTACTTTTTGTAGTTTACTTTTAGTTTTAGTTTTTAATTAAAACCCCCACCTTCCTTAGTCCATAATCAATCAAAGTAACTGTGCTAAAACATTTTTGGTATAAAATAATTGACACGTATCCCTGAGGACACGAACTCTACTTCCGCTCATACTATCATTAGTGTGTGTATGGTAGGTTCACATTTTTATTATTTATTTGCTGGATTCGACACCCAATAATTTATACCTTATTGCAGGATGCACAGTAATGGTCTGTGCATTAACTGCTTTAGATTTTTCTCTGAAAAAATGGGCCAAAGGTTGACCATAAGTTTGAGGAAACGATCGAGCAATGGCATGAGCACCAGAAGGATCCACCGCAGCAGTTGCATCACCAAATTCTACACGCACAGTAGTTCCCTGCGTATAAACCAGCAAATCATGGTTCATAAACCTGATATATAATCGAATTCATGATATAAATAAATTTGTGCAAGCACCTCCTAATAGTTTATAGTTTATAATGCTAGAAGGAAAAACTTTTAGCTTCAAGCTACAAAAAAAAGGATGCTTGAATATGCTTTTTAAACTAACTATGGTGAACTTAACAATCACAATCAGATAAGTAGTTAATTAGATATCTATTGATTAAAGCTATTAATAGGCCAATAACTTTTCGTTTTTTCGAATAATCAGTTTTCTTGCATCACTTCTTACATTTCTCCAAATCATATTATCTACACCCTAAACAATCAGAAATAATAATAATAAACTTACGTTCAAAGCATAAGAGCACATCTAAACAACCCCAAAGACATAAAAGTAACAAATGACTACATACAAGTAGTCAAAAAGAATCAAACATGAATCACTCTAGCACGACTTAATTGCAGTAAATTCAAATCACTTATCACTCTCATTTATATTGGTTAGGAAATTTTAACAACCCATCATATGCACAAAAATCTGTTTGATTAACACTATAAGCATGATTAATGTAAATAAATCTTAACACACTTTATACCCGTAAAACTGCAAGATTTCCAGCTGCATACATAAACTCTACAATTTAAGTGTTATTTCAAATAAGTAAAGCAGTCAAACCGAATCCAAAATACTCTCAAAGCAACCAAAAAGGTGACAAGAATAAAGCAAGACAAAAAAAAGGAAAAAGTAAAGCACAAAAAGTCTCAAAACACTTTACACATCCACCTCAGATCTACTTCACTCTCCAATTTCATCGAATCATCATAAACTAAAAACCTTCAAACACAAACCCTTGATTCAATCAACGATACATCAATACCAAAAACGCATAAAATTCAGTACAATGTCATCATATACATGTACGAATAATAAATCTGAAGCAAGCAGTTGATAAATTGTGACCTAGAGAATGAAAAACGAACCTGAAGGCAAGGTGGAAGCTCAGGTTCGTAAAACGATCGATTCTTTTGCAGATCAGAAAGCTCTCGTGGAACACCGTAATCTGAATCCATTTTCGATCAAAAATCGTTTGTTTTCACTTCGAATTTGTGTGTGTGTGTGTGTGTGTTTTATCACACGATGAACAGTACTCACTCACTCTGTGTTCTTCACCAAGAAAACACAATGTAGGGTAAGAATTTTGCAGTTACGTCACAAGTGAATAAATAAAAATTTTCTTTTAAATGGGTTTATTTATGATTTTAGAATGATTTTAAATTGTTTAGAAAAGCTTTTGTTTTATAAGTTTTTTGTAAGTAGGAATTACGTAACCAACCTACGTGACAAAACCCAATAACCCATCCCAAGTTCTGGTTTTGTAAATAATAATCACGGAAGCAATCATTTTTATTTTAAATATGAATGAATCCGTAAATTAGGTATACAAAACTTTATCTCCAAAATATTTAGGTTATCATTATTATAAAATCGCATCTCAAACCCCATCCACAAATTTCGAACTAATTTGATTTGATTTTGATGGTTTTCATGAACACACGATTTTTTTTTCTCCTTTGATTTTGTAGATTTATTGTTTATGTTAATTATCATGTAGGTTTATTCGTAAGTGTATGGTTATGTTGGTTGTCAAATAGGTTTATTTTGTAGATATATATATATATATGTTGGTTGTCAAATAGATTTATTATGTAGGTATATATTTATATTGGTTGTCAAGTTGTCTTAAGATTAACACTTATCTATAGATATATGTGTTTGCTTAGTTGTTGTTTATAGTAAAATTATTCAGGTTAATCTCAGAATGTCTTCATCTTCATTATTTTAAATTGTTTTTAGTTAAATTATATTATGGTGGTGATGTTTCATATCAACATTGGGTTGTTATGAGTGATAAATCAATAAAATCATACTTGTTTATTATGACTTTTGAAATATGTTTAATATATTTTGTTGATTTTATAAGTAGTTATGTTGAAATTGATAGACAATAAGTTCGTTTGAAACTAATAATGCATTGTGAATTTCATGAAAATGTTATATATTAGATGTTGATACATGAAGAGGATGAAGCTACCGAAAACTCAAAAATTCAGCACTGACTGACAACCATTGAATCCTAATAAATGTTGAGCCAACTACCGATCAGCATGTGCTGAACCACTGCCTATCAGCACTTACCTGAAGTGGTGCTTGTCGACACTACTGATCAGCATTGAACTCTATGAGCTATTGATCAACTATTACACAAGACAAGACTGTCTATGCTGACGGTTGTTGTGTTCTACCTTTTAAAGACAACATAGTACTGAAGCAGGCTAACTTTTATGTGTCGATTGTCTGTCTCATTATACATTCTGAACATAGGATAGTTTATTCTTATTGTTTAAATTTCATAGTATAAAATCCTCATACTATACACCTCATACTTGTATAGTAGAGATAAGTTTTTCTCAAGCCAAGTTTTTTTCAAGCCACTTGTGTATAGCTTATTGTAACATTTTATACTTAGTTTGATTAATAAGGTGAATACTTTGAAAGAACAACTTGTGTAATTATATTTACTTAAAGTATTGTGTTTGTTAGTAAGTAGCTAATTTAGATTTTGTATTTGTTAACTACTGATCAAATAGAAAAAGTCTTGTTAATTCATAACCTTGATTCAACGTTAAAAGAGATGCGGGTATGAAGATAATATAATGTTTAACTAAAAATGTTAGACACTAAGTGAGTCAAAATTCATATTAATGGTTTCCAATAGTCCCAAGTTATAAATAGAGTAGTTGTATGGATTTTTTAAGTTTCTTTATCAAAAGCACCAAGATATTAATTCCATCAAACGGAATCTGAAAATGATGCCATTTTAAAAGATTTTATCGAGCGCAACCGGTGGATAATAATGATGAGCACTTATATCCGACAATTCTTCTGAAGGTTATTATTATTATTAGTGTTGTTGTTATTATTAATATTGTTAGTATTATTATTTTAATTATTAGTAATATTATTATTCTAATCATATTTAAAAAATGTGAATGTAATGTTACTAAAGAAACAAAGAAAAGTGAATTATCACCGTCAAATTTAAAAGAAGATGTTTCAGTCCCTTAAATATCTAAACAATATAGTTTGGGGTCGTACTAGATTTTATGATGATCCTAATCAAGATAATGTAAATGTTGAGGGGTTGGAGGATTATATCCCCTTTAATGAATATGATGAAATGGATATGGTTATTTGAAACGAAGAATTAAATGAAATCTATCTTGGTATGCACTTTAAATCAAAAGACCATGTTATTCTTGATGTTTGTATGTGGAACATTGCCCAAAACCGAGAGGCTTATGTGATTAAAAGCAAACCATCATTGTGGATAGCAACATATTATAGCACAAAACCTTCTAAAATTTTTCCAAACCAAAACCCCCCATCATGTCGTTGGATTGTAAAGGTTGTAAATAGAAGGAATGATAACGTATGGTGTATTACTTGATGGACCACTATACATAGTTGCTTCGAGACCGTGGTACGCAATAACAATCGTTCACTAAGATCGAAAGATGTCACAACCCATATATGTGCATAAATCTTATAGATGTCTCATTTCCTGTGAAACATATTCGAGATTTTATTAAAGAAAAATTGCATGGTGATATCATGTATGGTAAGGCTTGGATGGCCAAAAGAAAAGCTATTGAAAATATATATGGTAGCTGGGAAGACAAATTTAAACAGTTGTCTCATTAGATTAAAGTACTACGGACTTTAAACCTAGGTACTATTGTAAAGTGGTTACATCATTCGCATGGTCCAATAGTGGTGTACACGGTGCGATTGTGAACCCCCATCAAAATTGAAACCACCAGCTTCGATTAAGTGCAATCTTTAACCATTCAGTTTCGGCTAACCATGATCGGTTTTGATCAGTGATTATCGTTTATGTGCAGTTAACCATGAATTTTTATCTTGATTATTTTTTAGGATTGTGAATTTAGTGACTTAAATTTAGGTTTAAAACTAAGACCTAATAAATTTAGGCCTCCAATGAAATATTCTTAGAATAACCATTACATAATAATATAAAATTTGATATTACACAAAATAATTTTTGGACTCGATCTCCAACTTATCGACATCACAATATTAACATCACAAAAAGATATCAATCACAAAAGTCCATAATAAAAAGATTGCAATCACAAAATATACCATCACAAAAAGATTGCAACCACAAAATATACCATCACAAGTTATCAAAAAAATGCAACCAAGTTTCAGTAGTTCATGTTTGTCTTCAAAAGAATCCAAATATTTAATTTGCTTCTAAATCCTTATGCCAAAGCTTCATCTTCAATAGAGCGTTCTTTGTGGCTTTTCCCCAATCGTCAATCTACATAAAATATATATATATTAATAATTAAGTCAAAAAATCATTTAGTTAAAAATTAAATATAACTACCATCTTCTATTTTCTCCAAGTTATCAACCAAATCTTGTAGTGATACGCCATTGATGTGAGACTCTTGTAAATCCATTACTGTTAACCATATCTATTCTTTCGCACAAGTCAACGACTCGGCGATGTTTGAAGCAAAAGAGCTTCTATATTCATCACTCGCTCTTCCCAATTTCAAGTATCCCTTGATCATTAATCACCACCAATTGGAAAACCCATGGATTCAAGAGTTATATCAAGAAAGGTGTGACATCCGTCACTATCAGGTTCGTCAATTGGCTCGTAACTCGTTAACTCTTTTCGTGCAATTATTACTTTGCGTAATTAATGTGCTTCCGAATCAAATCTTTTCGTATATCCGTGTTATGTGTCAACCCTAATATTATAATAAGTCGAATTAGACAAATATTATAGGAATGATAATTAACAATCTAATCATTATTAGTATGATTAGTATTACTATAACTAATATTATTAATATCGTTATTGTATTATTGTTATTATTGAGATTAATACAATTATTATTATTATTATTATTATTATTACAATTATTATTATTATTATTATTATTATTATTATTATTATTATTATTATTTATTATTATTATTATAAGTGTCGGGTCTAAATTGTAATTTAACTAAACTATGAGGGAATAAATAATTGAAAGACGAGAGTTCAAATTGAAAATTGGAAATTATATATAGAAACTCTTTTTAACCGTTGACACCCCACCGAACCCTACCCTGTCGTTGCGATTGACCCCCGTGAGACCACCGAATCAACTTCCTTCCACCGTCGTTAATCGCCATTGGTTGGCGTTGTCTCATCGTTTGGTTGTTTCGCAGGTAACCAATCGTCTTGAACTTCGTTTTGTTTCGTTTCGTTTCATCGGGTCCATGACATTCGTCATTTTCGACTAGCTTTGTATTTGTTATCCTGTATTGTAAACCCGACTCGTTTTGGTCTTCGGATCTTTGAATATTAATAAAATGATGGATTTTATGTTGTAATCATGTTTCATACTTGTCGTGGCGTGACCCGCAATTCGTTTCAGCAAAATTAGTTTTTTTAACGTTTTCGGTTCGTTTAAGGTCCGGACTTGTATTTTAACCATCCAAACCAACCAAGACCTAACCCATAACTATTCTAGAACCCTCCAAACATGTAGATACCTGGTCATAATTTATTTAAATTAAAATTTATTTTAAATAAAAGAATCAAAGTGCACCCTTTTACCCACCGGACAAACGCATTACCTATTTCCTCAAACCCTAATCTTTCCCTATAAATACCACTCATTCTCAACCATTTCACCTGCACATTTTCATCTTCTTCTCTCCAAAGTTTTGATCTTGTAAGTTATTCTAGCTAGTTTTGCTTAAGTTTGACTTTAAAAAGTCAACGGAACTGAATCTTGCATTTTAAATCATTTCGGGTATGTAATTTTGGTTATTTTCAGTTTTTTTAAGTTATTTTATGTTCACAAAACCATTTTCATCTTTATTTAAGTCTTGTGGGCATTCAAACTCATATTTATGCATTTTAGACCCGTTTGGGTCGTTTTCGGGAAGTTTACTCGCTTAACTTTCTTGTTTGAGTCTAGATCTGGAAGTTTTATCTTATTTTTAGTTTAATGGTTTTGGACATGTGGTAACCATCCTCGGGTTCATACCGAGTCAAAGACCGAACCAAACCGAACGCTCTTTTAAGCACTTTTAATAACTTTTAAGTGATCATGTTACATCAAACACTTTAGATCTGAGTTTTTCTTGATATTTTAATTATTATATGGTTGATATGGAGGTGTAGAACAAATCTTGGCTTGAACCCAAGTTTTGGGTAAAAACCGAGTAAAATCGAACACCCGTTTTAACGAGTTAGTCAATGTTCAAACCACTAAAAGTTCAACCTATCTTTTTAGTTATGTTTTACTTTATATTACTCATATTACTTAAGATTTGGAAGTGTTAGAACAAATATTAGCTCAAACCAAGTTTCGGGTAAAAATAAACCCGAGTAAAAGTCGAACTTATCGTTTTAACGAGCTAGTCATCGTTCAAAACGCCAAAAGAAAAATCTTTCCTAAATTTTTTTTAACTTATGTTTCACTTTATGTTATTTGTATTAATAATATTATGGTATGACGGAACCAAACTTGGTTTTATACTAAGATCGGGTTTAAGCGAATTTCTTCATTAATTAAAGTCTCAAACTCGGGTTTAAGAGAGTGTAAGTCGGACCTTGATGCTTACATTAATGGGATCATGCATACTAGCACTAAACCAACTCCCATATGTAAAACTTAACAATGGTTGAGTAAAACTAAACATCAAGGACCCGTTTTCTTGTAAAACTCATTTTATACTTACGTTATTTAAACACACTTTGTAAAATATAACTAAAACTCCCGAAAACCCAAGCCTTAATTTTATGAACTTTTATACCATTTATATTTCATCTTCAAGACTCAATACTTATTCAAAATCTTTCAATCTAGGACACGCACGTTAAAACCGTCGGACTCGCTTACTTGAGGATTTTATTTAAAATTTATTCATCAACGTCATTTTATTCCATGTGAGTAATTTCATCCCCGTTTTCTCTTCTATACTTTGGGCGTAGCAAGCATACTTACTCAACCAAAAAAATGATTTAACATCTAGATCCTCAACCCACAACCTCTAGGTTATGTGTTGCTTAGAATAATTGTTCAATTGTATGTTATATACCTCATATGATTAATTGCTACATGTTTATTGCTTTTAATTGTTTAGCCTCATCCTCATCCTCAATAAGTATGATCATACGTTCCTCCTTGTAATATGGTAGTTTTATCAATTAGAAAGGAGCCTCATTTATTTATGATTGATATACCTCAATTGTCACTTTTATTTACGGCTTCACATATTTGAGTTGTGGATTTTTGCCTTATATTATACTTATAAAGTCATGGAATTGCTCACCAACATACATGTTGACAAAACATATTTTATGCAATGCTACAGGTTTGATTATCGGTTGATTGAATATTTAAAAACATTACTTTATTTTGGACCGTTAGGTTATTAGTTAAGAACTATTTGTTTTCTTGTATTTGTAAAAACATGTTATGAAATGAATGAGTTGATTAAATATTGTCACTTTAATAGTGTCGTGTGCATTTGAACAATCTTAGTTGCGCCCCGGCATATTCCGCCGCTTTGATCGGGGTGTGACAGGGTCGTAGTATCGGTTCGGTTGCTTTGGGTTGTTTCGTATGTTCATATGCGGGTGCGTGTGTTCAAATGCGCATATGGCGTATCCGATTATATGTATGTGTATATATGATGTTGTGCGCGCGTAAGTATGTATATATATGTGTATTTACTCGTATGTATATATATGTGTATGTATCGATCGATAAACATAATAATGAGGTTTTGGTGTGTGTGCATATATATATATATATATATATATATATATATATATATCTTATGGTGTGTGTACTGAGTGATATGTGAGTGTAAATTGTGTGCGTGTTCGTATGTATATGTGTACATGTAGTCTGTAAGTATGTATGTATATATATGTCGTGAGTGTGTGTATGTAGATTGTATGAATGCATATATGAGACTGTTGTGTGTGTATATATATATATGTATGTATGTATGTATTATGTTCGTGTGTGTATATATGTTCGAATGTGTGTTATGTGGGTGTAGGCGATTGGAGACATACACTTGCAAGGGGCTTTGCCCGTAAATATACATTCATATATCTAGGATGGATGACACACACACATACATACATACATATATATATATATTATATATATATATATATAATTGTATAATGATTGTTGTTGTTGTTGTTGTGGTGTTGTTGTTGTTGTGTTGTGTTGTTGTTGTTGTTGTTGTTGTTGTTGTGTTGTTGTTGTTGTGTTGTTTTGTTGTGTTGTTGTGTTGTGTTGTTGTTGTTGTTGTTGTTGTTGTGTTGTTGTTGTTGTTGTTGTTGTTGTTGTTGTTGGTTGTTGTTGTTGTTGTTGTGTTGTTGTTGTTGTTGTTGTGTTGTTGTTGTTGTTGTGTTGGTTGTTGTTGTTGTTGTTGTTGTTGTTGTTGTTGTTGTTGTTGTGGTGTTGTTGTTGTTGTTGTTGTTGTTGTTGTGTTTGTTGTTGTGTTGTTGTTGTTGTTGTTGTTGTGTTGTTGTGTGTTGTTGTGTTGTTGTTGTGTGTTGTTGTTGTGTTGTTGTTGTTGTTGTTGTTGTGTTGTTGTTGTTGTTGTGTTGTGTGTTGTTGTTGTTGTTGTTGTGTTGTTGTTGTTGTTGTTGTTGTTGTTGTTGTTGTTGTTGTTGTTGTTGTTGTTGTTGTGTTGTTGTTGTTGTTGTTGTTGTTGTGTGTTGTGTTGTTGTTGTTGTTGTTGTTGTTGTTGTGTTGTTGTTGTTGTTGTGTGTTGTTGTTGTGTTGTGTTGTTGTTGTGTGTTGTTGTTGTTGTTGTTGTTGTTGTGTTGTTGTTGTTGTTGTTGTTGTTGTTGTTGTTGTTGTTGTGGTGTTGTTGTTGTTGTGTTGTTGTTGTGTTGTTGTGTTGTTGTTGTGTGGTTGTTGTTGTTGTTGTTGTTGTTGTTGTTGTTGTTGTTGTTGTGTTGTTGTTGTTGTGGTTGTTGTTGTTGTTGTGTGTTGTTGTTGTTGTTGTTGTTGTTGTTGTTGTTGTTGTTGTTGTTGTTGTTGTTGTGTTGTTGTTGTTGTTGTTGTTGTTGTTGTTGTTGTTGTTGTGTTGTTGTTGTGTTGTTGTTGTTGTTGTGTTGTTTTGTTGTTGTTGTTGTTGTTGTGTTGTTGTTGTTGTTGTTGTTGTTGTGTTGTGTTGTTGTTGTTGTTGTTGTTGTGTTGTTGTTGTTGTTGTGTGTTGTTGTTGTTGTTGTGTTGTTGGTGTTGTTGTTGTTGTTGTTGTTGTTGTTGTTGTTGTGTTGTTGTTGTTGTTGTTGATATCATCCTTACTATTACTATCTTTATATAGGGTGTCGGGTTGTACAAACTATATATATACATATCTGTTGAATGATATATGCATAATTGTCATATTACAAATTGGATATGACGTGCGGGAATAGTAACTAAAGTAATATTTATATGTATATATATATATATCATTTTCACACGTTTTTATTTATTAAATAAATAACCGAAGTCAACATATTTTGTGTGTGTGTCACGCATTAAACCCGAACTGACCCAGAATCGACCGAACGTACCCTTTTCTCATCGAACGTGTTTAAAGTTATTAGTTATAACTAATTATAGGTGCTTGATCAATCGCTTGCCCTCATCCGTTGAAGTTCTTTATTTATTTATTATCATCGCATTTCAAGGTGAGTTTCGCGGCCTTGTTTTCATTTTAAATATTATAAACTAGGGGGAAAAGTATGCTCACCCTTTTTATGCTATGAACTTATTGAATTTTTAGGACTGTTGTGTTTATCGTTTTGTAAGTATATATCTGGTACATGCATGAGTTAGTTGTGTGGTTCTTTATTCATAACTATTTAACTCCAGTGTTGGAGCCGACAAGATCTATGTGTTAGTATACTAGTTGGGACTGACAATGGCCAGGAACGGGCCCTAGGGTGAATATGTTTTGACAAGATCTGTGTGTACGTCGTAGGTTTAGTTGTGATGCTCATGATTACATATGATATTACTTACTTATAGTTGTATGCACTCATGTCCTACCAAACTTTTACACAACATCAAGCTTTGTTATTATTTAAACCTACGAACTCACCAATAATATGTTGATCTTTTTAAGCATATCTTTTCAGGTAACAATCATTGAGGATAGCTAGGGATGCTGCCTTAGTGATAACCTTAGGATTGTATCATTTAAACTCTTTGGATGTCTTTGACAATTGCTTTGACTTTTATTTACTACTCACATTATGTCCACTTGTTCCCGGATTGTGGGATTTATACTTATTTGGTTTGTATGACTATGTTTGTCGTGGATTTGACTAACTGCGACACAAGTCTCCATTTGTGTCGGGTGACGTCATGACATATTGAATTTCCTCATTTATTGCATCTTTATTAACTAACAATGTGTTACGTCGATCCAGTCCGTTACATTCTCGTGTTTCCGCTATAAGCGGGGGTGTGACAAAAGGCCTAATCTACCAAGTCAAAATCCTTCTCAAAATTCACTATAAAATGGCATACGCCTAAGTTAGATTGTTTTATCCAAGAAATAATTTCGTTCATGACTATAGTCCCATCAAGAATGTATCTTTCTTTGATATAAGCAAACTGGGAGCCACTAATTATAGTGTCAATAACCTCTTTTAGACTATTAGTGAGGGTCTTAGCAATAATCTTGTAAATACACCCAGTTAAGCACACTAGACGATAATCATCCACAACTGACAGAGCACATATTTTAGGAATCAATGCCAATGAAGATTTTTAGCCACTACTTATAGACCCCAATTGGAAATAGAGTTCATCATCCGTTTGAAATAGGAGTAAAAAGTTCATAATACATTTAAAAACATAAAATTGAATTCGTTGGGTACCGGGGTCTCATCGGACCCACAAGTCCATACCCTATTTCTGATTTTTGAAAAAGAGAACAAAGATGTAAGAAAGTATTTTTGTTCACTTGTTAACCTTTTGAATTGGCAATTTGACAAAGAAGGTCATGTTATCATTGTTTCCCTCAACTGGTTTTGAAAGTGATAAAAAACAACATACTTAATAACTTGAGGATTAGGACCATCGACCATTTACCATCGACGCATTGATCGTGCCTTTCTCTTTGTTGCTATTAACCATCCTATGGATAAACCTTGTGTTTTTATCACTTTCAAACACCTATTTAACCTAATCTTTTTGTTTGAGATCAATTGTTTTTTTGTTTAACTCTATGAGAATCTTCTCCCAAGTAAGCTTATCATTTACTTCTTGCTCGCTTAACATCCTTATTTTAGCCAAGATCTAATTTTTTTATAATGCAATTCTATGCTCTTATTCCTTATATTTTCCAACAAGCATTGAGTTCCACTTTTATTTCTTTTAGCTTTTCTAGCAACAACCTATATGGATTACCGCTAAGACATGGAAGAGTCATAGCAGAATGAATTGTCTCATCAAACCCATATCTAGATGTGTAGGAGTTATATAGTCTAAAAGGAATAGGATCAAAGTATGTAGACTCTATTTTAAGAATCAAAGAGCAATTATTAGACCATCCATGGGAAAAGGCTAGTTAGTGTAGTCGTTTGCCACCGACCAAAGAATTTCGAAAATACGATAAACCTATTTATATTCCCTATACTACACCTGTTACGTGGCATATAAGTAAACGTCTCCCACCAAAATTATATTTGACCAACCTAACATCATAAATATAATTGTTAGAATCATTTGTTGAAACATTAAAAAAAAGAATAGTTTAGACGATTAGATGGAGACCATACCACATTAAAGTTTCGAAAAGGGACCCATAACCCAAAGATTATTCTTTGATAGAGAGTAGCTCCTTCCACACATCTCTATAAAGATCAAGGACCGATGACCATAAATGTTAACAATAAATACATCCTCGTTAAAGTCGGACATCATCCTTTTAATAAGCATAAAATTGTTTGACTTGATAGTCTAGACCATTTAAAAAGACGCGGATCCCAAGTACAAATTAAACCACCTAATAGGTTGTTACATTGACTGCTTCATGTTAGAACGAAGAGTTTCCCCGTAACTTGTTAACCTGGATATTCAGACTATCATCAAGGTGTGTTTCTAGTATCACAATGAACCCAATATTATCTTCCTTTTTGATAGCACAAACCCAAAAGCAATTATCTTAAAAATTAATCGGATAGCTAACCGTCACCACCTTATTGGTTGAATGTTGGACTTGATTTAAGAACTAGATGACGTCATAATTATATAAATATGCATATTGTATATATAGTAGTTATATATAGAATACAATATAAGTATTTCACATGTATATTATATAGTCATATATAAAACTCAACAATAAACATATGTTCAACACTCAAATTCATTATCTGACCTAATTGTTAAAACCCATTAAAAATCCAAAAATAAATAAAGAATACAGTCTGACCTAGTTTTAGATTCGTCCGTGGAATAAGTCTAAATTGCCCAGTTCTTGTAGAACAATGCGAGTTGGGTGGATTGGAGTGTTGGCCCAACCAAATCCCGAATCGGCTGGTTTGACTAGTTGGTCTAATTGGAGTCAAACAACATTGCCCAAAAGTGCTTAACCGACATCCCTTGTATATAGTGGCAAAAAGTTCATTGAAAATCAGTTTTAACACCTCTATTAATAATTTCTTTGAGTTCTTTATGGAATCCTTCATGTTGAACCCTAACACTTCTCCCACCTCAATTGTTGCCCACACTTCTTCTTGGGTTGCCCTTTTGGCTGCGATTTTAGTGTTGTCTGAGTTGAATTTTGGACCCGATCTTACCGAAGATGCTGATGGCCTTGTGAGATTCCAGATGCTTCCCCCTATTATAACTTTTTATTCTTACTTGAATTCTCTGAACTTTTAAAATGTAGTGATAAACTTGATCCCAATTTGTTTCTTTCCTCAAGAAATTTATTCATGCTAATATCAAGAATTCAAGGCATGCACATTCACGGTGATAATGATATGAGAGATAATGGAGAATACCAGTGATTCATAGTCAATTGGTTAAGGTGATGTACTTCAAGACTTTATTGAAATAGAAGATAAGTATTGTATTTAAGTGTCACATGTGATAAAAAAGGGTTCTAGGTTGGGTCATGGGGTTATCTCTTACATATGATGAGTTTTCTCTTGAGGGTGGCTCGGGTTGCTTACTCGAGTAATGAGATGATCGGGTTGCCTACTTTAATGCTTCAATCAGGTTTCCTACGCGATTAGTGAAATGCTATTTTCGTCATTAACGTTTTGATGAATTTGTTATTTTAATCCAAAAATATTTTTTTTGCCATTTTAGTCGCTTTAGTTTACCAAACGTTGTCAATTATGTCCACTCCACTAACACCATTAATACCCCTATTAAATATGAGGGTATTTTAGTTTTTTTCAACACTTTAAATATCCAATTAAAATAGATTAATAAATTAATATTCAACTAAAACTAAAAAACATATGAAGCGACAAGTGAGTTTGGGCGCTTTGATTTAAAAGCTTCAATTAACCCTAATTCATGTTGTTCGATTGAGGTCTGATATGGATTTTAATTAATCTTCACGTTTGTCTGAACGGGTACCATGATTTGATTGAGGTCAACAGTGAGATTGAGGTCTGTTGTCATGTTTTGTTTGATTAAGGTCTGCTATTGTCACGCTTTGTTTGATTGAGATTCACTATTCTCATGTTGTTCGAACGTGACACCAATAAACATCAATCAAACAAAACGTGACAACAACAAATTACAATCGATCAATGGTACACATTCGAACAAAATGTGGAGATTCTTTGAAATCGCACAACATATCTCAATCGAACAACATGGGTTAGAGTTAATCGGAGTTTTTAAATCGAAGTGTTAGATCTCACTAGTCGCTTTATTTTTTTTAATTTTTATTGAATATTAATTATTAATTTGTTTTAATTGAATAATAAGAAAAAGACTACAATACTCTCATATTTAATAGAGTTAGGGGCTGTTTGGCAACTTTTGAATGATTAAGTGTTAAACCATTAAGAGGTCTGAATCATTAAGAGCTAGTATATCATTTAACTATTCAAATGCAAAATATGACCAATTCAGATAAGAGGTTTTAATCATTCAACATTAGACATCTTAACCATTTAGCACTAATATGATGCTTAACCATTCAGAAGCAAATGTCTGAACCATTTAAAGGCAAATGTCTGAACCATTTAGATATTTGCTCACAAAACAAAGAGTCTGAACCATTCAGATAGCTGAACCATTAAACAACCCCTTAGAGAAGTGATGGAAATGATAACATTTGGAAAACTATAGTGATTGAAAGGGCAAAAAAAGGTCATTGGATTGCAATGACAAATTCAAAAAAACGTTAATGACGAAAATAACATTTTACTCTTTTTAATAAATTGTTTCTTTTAACGCGGTCGAAACACCCTAAAAATAATTACAATTTTACTCCAGATAAATTTGTTGGACACGTTTTTATGATAAATGTACGACTTTACTTTAAAAGATATTTAAAAGATAGATGTTATCATAATTGGGCTAATCAGTTCGTTTTCCAACGAAAAACGCACTCCCACTCCTATCATGTAAAAACTCAATACCGAAAAACACCATCTGTCTCAACTTTCTATTGGGCACTTCTACGCCTAACTTCACTCTTGAGTTGTTTAGTCCAGTTACTATTATTAGCATATCTCATTGATTATATTTTTTTGTTTCTTTTCCTTTGAATCGGCCCATGTCATTTGGTTCAATCCAACTTGATTGTTTCCTTCGACTTGGCCCATGTCAACTTAATATAAAAAACTCTTAACTAATATAAAATGTATTTACTAAACTTAATATATATTTTTGAATTTGTTGGTAAAATAGCTTTTAAAACTTGTTTTAAACTCTATATATTATTTACTTTTAATCATGGATTAGTTTAATTGTCCCAAATTTATTCTTGGTGTATTCTATGATTCATGAACATGTGGGATAGTAAACAACCTACAAATCTTATGATTTAAAAAAAATGTTTGTGTTTTTGAAACTTGATTCATCTTATTAGTTATTTAATTGGTTACTTTACTAGTTGCGTAATAGATGACTTTATTCGTTACCGATATAGAAACCAAAAAAACCCTTTGAATTTTATTGGCCCCGGCCCCTTAAGATGTCTGAATATTTTTACACACATATTGGTTTGCTTTTTACTAGCAATCGAATAATTTGCAATTTGTTCATCCATTATGTTTCCATTTTTGCAAGATATCACTTTCTGAATTGCTCAAGTCAATGTTGCCTTCTTTATCTGAAGGTCCATCTTTTGAACTTGCTTCTGTATTTCAAGTATATGATCATTTATTCAGTTCTTATGTTTCTGTAGTGCCATATTTCTGTTTATTTATTTATTATTTTTTAAAGTTTTGTATATTTAAGTGAAAAGACGTATGAGAGATTGAGAAAGATGATGCTTGTGAATCGATGATGTGTGTGAGGGTATATATACATAAAATATGCATTGATTTTCACACAAGTCTTATTTTTAATTTATAAAAACGATTATTGTTTTTAACCAGCGTACACAACAATAAAGAAAGTGTAGTTATTGTGATTGCAGTATAGTGTTTGCTAAGCATCGAGTATTGTACAAGGACAAAACAGGTCCCGATAGTAAAACCTTATAGTTGGTTAGCCGACTTAAAGGAAGCGGTTATTTATGTAAATAAAATAAACTATAAAAAAAGAGAACATAATCAATCAAGGAAAAATATCACTCTGACTATGAATCCATTGAGTTAATTAGTTGAAGTCCTAGTGATAATATTATGTGATTGATTAATAATGATTAGATTCGTTTCCAACTAAGGACACAATAATCTACCACCTTAACAATAAGTTAGTAATGAGCAATTTAAATATAGCAGGAAGATAAGTATGTCAATTACATAATAACCATCTTAAGTTGAACAATGTAAGCATTAACATGCATTCATTCAACCTATGTATTCTGATTACGAGTTTAAAAGTAGTTTTGTGCTAACAAGTCCTAAACAAATTACGATGAATAATAATTCGAAACGTAGTAGTTATGGGTCGCTAGAACACGTGTAAAAAGAGCGCATTTGTATAAGCTTGTCATAACTCAAACTTATAATACCTCTTGGTCGACGCTAAAATAATCACACAAAGACATATGATTATCATAAAATAAATGTTTAAGCCAAAGCTTTTATGCAAGAAACATTTACTAGCTCGATTAGTAATTCAAGATCAAAATACATGCATTCATTACAACATAATAATACGAATATTATACGGCCACAAAGTCATGTCATATTCTATAAAAGTCATCAAAATATTAACTAAGCTTCATTATAAATCAAAGAGATAAATAAAAGTCTAGCTCATGATGACAACACTAAAGATGAAATATCTAGCAACAAACATGACAAGGACAAGAGAACTTCAAACCACAACCAAACTAGATGTGCTACATGCTTCGTTATTTCTTTCGTCGAGTTACTTGCCTTCAAAAGTGGTGTTGAAATGGTGAAAAAAGGCCAATGAGTCTTATATCAACTGGTTTAGGAGGATGCACCTTATGATTTTCTAAAGTGGAGGTCGTGAGTTGGAGTATCACTAGGTGCAATATGCTCCTAGTGGGCCAAGGGTTTTACCACAGTGTGCCTTTAGGTGATGGGTTTCCTTAGAATGGTGGGCGAGCCGGGTCACCAGCGTTGTCTGTGTTCGCGGACGTGGGTGACCTTACCCGGGTGACTGGGCTTAAAAATCATTCGTTGGTCGTTCAAAAAAATGATGAAAATGACCTAGAAACGAGTTGGGATCATCCCCAACAAGTTCCCCTAAAATTCCACATACAAAATGAGAAGGAAATTGATGTATTTATATACCTTTAGGCGACACGTAATGCCTGGTCGGGACCAACACAATCATGCCTCGTACATCGACAATCGTCTTCAACAGCCGTATGCTTATGTCTGGTCATATTTGGTCTGACATGATCATACCTTGGGTAGGAATGATCGTACCTAGTTCTCATCCAATAAATTTTTCAATTTGATTTTGTAGAGGTCTGAAATACGGAACATGAGCGAAAACAAAGCTAGATTCCAAGTTATAACGAAGTGGAAAAGTGCAAAACAAGTTCTAACTCGATCACATTGTAGATTAGGCTTTTGTTCATTAGTTGTGGCATAGTCATGTAAAGAAAAGGCAGGGTCGTGCCTGAGCATGGGTACAGTCGTGCCGGAGTATGGCACAATCGTGCTTTGGCATGGGTGCGGTCACATCATGCTCGAGAACGAATATCAAAACTTCCCAGATTTGTCTTGGCGTGGTCGTGCCCTACGTCTGTGGTTGCGCTATCTAGGGGTGTGTTGCTTGTGTGATCGAGAAGTTAGACTAGGCACAACCGCGCAAGCCTTTTGGCGAGGTTGTGCCTAGGACAGAATTTTCCAAAAGCTTCATTTTATTCTTCAACATCATGCGTGTTTTCTTATAAAAATACAATTTAAGCAATTAAATACATAAACTTGTAAATTTTCCAAGATATGCACCCAAAATAGGGATAGAAGTGTGTGAAAAATATGTATAAATTTAAATATATCAATCGATAATCATATGAACACTTAGTTTAAACTCTTAACTTCACTTGTCTTTGATGACTTGAACAATTTGGTAAGCCGAACACTTACAAATTATTGTAACTAGATAAAATTAGTAGTTATAACAAAAATATTAATGTTACTAATAACTTTGGGTAAAAGATACACAGTGTGAAATTTCAAGCTTACGACTGTAAACTAAGAGCGGAGCATTATTCATGTTCGTTCATTTAAAAAACGTATTCACAAGCGGTTCACGAACGGTTCACAAGCACATAACAGAACCGTTCATAGACCCATAACCAAATAATTCACCAACACAAAGCAAGCATATTTTATTAAAAGTTAAGCATCTAACATAATAATTATTTACATGATTATGATCGAAGATATTATCAAACGTTTTCCGAACATAAACAATTAAAAAGTATATATGTTAGTCTGACTAAAAGTTAGAAAATAAAAATATATAAAGACTGGGTTGATTGATTAAAAATGTAATTTATAAAGTATGTAAATATTTAATAAACACACATGAACAAACATAAACGAACGGAACAAGTGTAAAAAACATAAATGAACACTTTACCGACGTTCACGAACACAAAAGAACGAACACGACCTAATTCATGTTTGTTCGTTTGTAATTCTTGTTCATGCTCATTTATTTATTAAACGAACTTTTAACTGAACAATTTACAAATTATTTGTTAAACGTTGTGTTCGTTTACAACCATACTTAACTTTACATTACATTAATGATTATTGTTTGGCTAAAATAAATGCTGAATGCAATATTAAATTTTGTTTGATGTAATAAGTAGTTTATGTTTGTTAATAAACAAGAAACCCATTTAAACAGTGTAGATATAATATTAGATTTAAGTGATGAAATGTGGGATTGAAGTGTAAAAATAAAAAGTAAAACTTTAAAAAATTATAAAATACATAGAGGGTTATAATCTAAGATATGCAACCTTTATATTCTCATCAAATTGTTTTTAGAAGTAGAAAACCTCGGGCTATAACATGCCACTGAGAAAAATATATGGAAAACGAAAGGTGGAAATGGTTATTAGATTTCAATTAAAAGTTATTAGAAATGAGAAAAATGTTATTCGTTGATTTGACATTATCAATCTTTCAATGGATACATGGGGAGTGTGTCAGGCTTTAAAGAATAAAAATTAATAAAAATATTGAAAATTTTAGGCAAAGTATGGTTTACCACTTATTTTGAACACAGATAATTATATGTATATGTTATTAATATAATTATTATTTAACAAGTATGTATACTATTATACCAGAGTATTACAACGAATTAATCACGTCTAAAATGAAGTTAAGATGAATGAGACATCTATGCTTGAAGTCGTGTGATTAAAACTTAAAACTGTCTATTTTTAAGGTTCTAGTGATGAATCGATTAAGTAAGCTCTACTTTGCGGTTTTAGTGCATTGATACACCAGTTAAGTGTGCACTATCTCACCAGTTTTGTGCATTGGCCGTCTACTTAACTGTGCTTTGTATGTCCAACTTCTAGTGTAATAATTCACCAATTAAACAAAAGTTAATTGTGTATTAATTCTACTAATAATGAATTAAGTTTGTATTGATAGCAAGACTTAGTCATATCTACAACTTCACATCTACAACTTCTAGTATATATACACACCAAACATATGCGAGTTGTTGAGTACTCTCTCTAAAACACTAGAAGCTACATGTTTTAGAAATCACACGCAGAAAAATTCCCAGCCTTCTACGCATTATACACACTCGTTTCGGGTATAATTTCGGATGCTAGGATAAATCTAAAGTTCAATATGCTTAGGATGTTGTATCTGGGAGACAGATGAGTTCATTTTGATGACTTAAAATTTGTTTAAAAAAATCTTTGTTTAACAAATATCTCAGTCAAAACCAGCTTTATTTTTCTTATTAATTTACATATTGTAGTTGGTTTATGGTTTTGTATTTTTATTATTTATTTTTGAACGGTGATCATATAATAATAAAGACAAACTAGAATAACTTTGACTAAATTTTTTTGATGTGAATTCATGACAGAAACTATGCCTTTGTAAGGCTTACAAAGAAGGAATAACGATGATTAATGGGTACAAAGAAGGAATAACGATGATTAGTGGGTAATTTCTATTAAGCTATCTATTTTAATAAAACAAAATGTTTGTGTCACATGATTCTTTTCTATTCAATTATCTGGTACGCATTTAGACATTGTATACGTGTCATTACTAAAATAAAAATTAACCATTTAATCATGTATTATATGTTAATTATATCATTTATATACTTTTCAAATTATGAAACAAATTTTCGATCATTAAAAGCATGTTTCTTTTTAATATAAAAATATTTTTTAAAACAAAGTTTAATGAATATGAAGTTTTTAATGCAAAGGACTTTTAGAAAATGACATTATTTAGAAAAAAAGTATATTTTTTTAAATTAGAGTGTTTAAATTTTTTAAGCATAAGTTTTTTAAAGATGAAAGTTTAAAAAAATATTATTATTGTTTAATTTCCTAAATTAACTTTTATATGTAATTTCAATTATATTTTATCTTATAAAATTATTTTTTATTTTTAAATATTAGTAAATAACTATTGATTTAATACTTTTATTCAATATATGTATTACATGGGCTTTCTAAACCAGTAAAATAGTAAAACATAAACTAATATTGAACTAGTAAAACACGGAACAATTGAAGAAGAATGAAACATGTTGTAAACACCCACCTTCTCCTATATGCATGCAAGTATGCATCAGAAAAAAACAACTTTGTAAGTGTTCTTACAACCTATTTTCGTCTTTACTGGAATTTTGTGTGTTTTAAACAAATTAGGTGATTTTCTAGAAATCAAACATTTGCCATCTAAATGCGTATAAACATCTAATATAACCAGTGAGTGTCGATGTGACGGTGAACATATTTCCATTAATACAAATAAAATCTATAAGACCATTGGTAGTCTCTGTTGTTAGTCTCGATTTCACTTCTAATCCCCAACTCTCTGAAATTACAAAGTTGGTCCATAACCTTGTACAAACGTAACAACGATAGTTCCTGAAACGAATGGACGTTAATTATTGTTGTTAAGTGTGTATGAAATGACAAAAAACTCATTTCACCTTTCTTTTTCTCCATCAACCACCACTCCCACCACCTTCAACCACCACCACCACCCTCACCCACAACCTTCAACCACCACAATCTTCAACCTTCAACCACCACCACCACCATCACCTTCAACCTTCAATCCCCCCCACCACCACCACCCTCAACCTTCAATCACCATCATTTTCAACCTTCAACCACCACCACCACCTTCAACCACCTCCAACGACCTCCACATCCATCATTGACCCTCCACCTCCGACGACCCTCCACCTTCGTCATTTGCATCAGATCTGATAGTTGTTAATGCGATTTAGATCAACTTAACTTTTGTCGCCACCATCACCATCGCCATCACCACCTTCACCATAAATGTCTCCACCACTTGAGATGGTGGGTTTCATTGCACGGTAGGTCGTCAGAGTTAGAGGGCTGCCAGAATCAACTGGAGAAGACAATGATACAATGGTATTTTAATCTTTTTTAAATATTAACTGAAAAACTTAACAGACATTCATTTCAGGCTTCATTGTTGTTACGTTTGTGCAATATCTTGGACCAACCTTGTAATTTCAGAGAGTTAGGAATCAAAAGTAAAATCAGGCCTAATCACAGTGACCATCAGTGTAATTAAGTCAAACTATAATAATATTATACTTAAATTAGCAAAAAATAATTCTTTTAATGGTGTAATTTAAAAAAATTAACGTATGAATATTGTATACCCGTTTAAAAACGGAAAGTATGTTGACAACTATTTAAACTACTATTTTAATAATTTAAATAAAAGGACTATTTTAGTCCCTGAGCTTTGGAATGTTTAACCCTTTTAGTCATAGAAGGAATTTTTAACTATTTTCGTTCATAATGTTTGCATTTTGTAACAGCTTTAGTCACTGTCACTAACTAAATTAGTTTTTTCTATTAGGTTAAAAAGTTAATGGACTATTTATGTAATTGTAAGAGTATTTCTTGTCTTTTTTTTATCAAAACAACTTTTCTTAAAATATTTATAAAACAAACCTTTTTTGCTTCATATGTGAAAATACCTTTTTTCAAAGATGATATTTTTTTAACAAGAAACATTTTATGTTTATATTTTTCATCTAAACCTTCTTTTTTCCAATTGTGGGTTTCAAATTCGGTTATATGGTCATGGAATAATAATCGCAAATTCTTCTATACTACTTCATCATTGAATATTTAATATTTTTTCATCTATAACTATTACAAATGTGCATCTAAAATATTTGTAACAAAAAACAAATATGTAAGGCCCCATTAGTATGAGTCCTCATAGTTGGTTTCATGAACATAATCATAATTCTTAAACTGAAAATTTCATATAATTTAAGTAGCGGAAACATAAGATTCAAACAACAAGTCATGTTTACCAAAATATTACATTGCATGGAATTCATTATTTAACATTTGTAACATAGAAGATCATTGAAACGAGATGCTAGTCTTTGATCCGAGTGCCTCTTCATGCCTAATAATTAACAACTCAACCAAGCTTGGATTTACTTTACATGCATGCAAAAAGTCAACATTGTTGAGTGAGTTATAGTTTTAATCCTAGAACAATAAATTATAAGTCCATAGTAACTTCGAAGAATGATCACCAGAAAAACTTTATTTATTACTTTGAAAACATATCGTTCACAAAGAATAAAAGCCATCATGGTTAACATACAGTGATTTGATCATGCCATGCAATTAAGCAAGGCTATGAAATGCTAGCACAAAGCTTACTATTAAGAATGCTAGCAAAAAGCAAGCTACTATGAATTGCTAGCATAGAGCAGACCTACAAATGCAAACACAAAAAAACTTTTAAAAAGTTAGCACAAAGCAAACCTTTGAATTGTTAGCATAAAGCAGACCTTCGAATCGTTAGCACAAAGCAAACCTTTGAATTGTTAGCATATGGGAGACTTATGAATGTGAGCACACAACAAATGTAGTTATGGAAATATTCCATGTAAAGTAAATACAGGTGATGGTTATCCAATATGAATGACCACAAGTCACTACATGAGAGTCTTAACAAGAATAGATAATTAGTAGTCTATATTAGCTAAGTACTTGGTCAATACAGATGGCATAGATTAATGTAGATAGGTTGAACTAATGTGAATGGCTTGGTTCAATGTGGTGAACATTTAAGTTGTTTGTTTAATTATACAATTAGTATTGAATACGGGTAATACTGAAAGTGGGTAAACTTGAATGCGGTAACAGTGAATACGGGTATTAGTGAATGCAAATTAAGTTACTCTCTTGCATTAGTCATACTTAGACCAACTATAAGGTTAATGCAGATGAAAAGGTGAATGTGAGTAACTAACATTACTATGAGTGAGGCTTTGCTCAACATTGACATCACTTAGATTGTGGGGAGTCAATGTGTGTGGGTAGTTTAATACGAGCACTATGGGTTTTCATTAAAGTTGAGTTGTGATAAAAAACGTGGTTATACCATTCATTTCTTTGAAAATCATTAGATCATTAACATATAATCTAGGGTTCTTATAAATCATAAAGTTGATAAAACTTGAACCCTATAGATAAAGGTGGTAACTTGACATCTTAAGACATTAAATCTACATGTAAAACACATTTAAGCATGCATATCCTCCCCAAAATCAGTGAAAAACATAAAATTAGGGAACTCATAGTTTATTTTTCTTGGTATCTAATATGGTTGTTGATTCCTTAACATAGTTTAGTTTATCATCTACTTCGATATCACCAAGTGGTACGTAAGCATTTCATTCCATTACGTAGAAAACAAATCAAAAGCACATCATTTATTCCTTATCTCTAGCTTAAAATTATGATAATGAACTTAAGAGTGTTAAGTTATGTTTTTAGGTGTTTAAAGGCCAAAATGGATAAAGGAGTATACTTAAAAAGGATTTGAAGAAAACCAAGCTTTGGAGTCCAAGCATGGGGTCATGCCTCATTAAGCACGCCCCTATGCCTAGGCTGAAACACACACTCGTGCTAAAATTAGCACACCCCCTTGTTTGGTAGTTTGACTAGAAAAAATAATGTCCCCTAAAAGCAAGCATAGGGATGTGCCCCATAGGCATGGGGGGAGGGGTGCCCCATAGGCATGGGGGGGGGGGGGGAGGGGTGCCCCATCTTAAACATAGGATTGTGCCTCATCAAGCATGGGTTCGTACCCGACCACTTCAACACACACGAGTTGGTACAAACTTTCGTAAGCATTGTACTTGCAAGGAGTCGTGCCTTTTACGCACAAGGCCATGCTTAAACAATCCAGAAAGCCTATAAATAAAGGCTTATTCACAACATTTGAGACATCTTTTTGTGAAAGGATATTCTACTAAATTCTTTTAGGAATCAACACTTTAAGACCCTTGGTAGGCTCGGGAGGTGCATGCAACATTTAGAATAAACTCGAGATGGTCTAAACATCATCCATTGTGTATCACCGGTTTGATTGTTCTATTTCACCAATATTTCATAATTATCTTCTATCTTATTGTCATCCTAATGGATGAAACCTATGTAATTTGTGATGAACTAATGGTGTGTTTTATGCTATGTTAATGTTATGGTAATCTTGGGTAAACTTTTGATGAGTAGCATCTTTATTTGAACAGAAAATAATAAATTTATGATTTGTAATTGTGAATGTCATATTAGGTTGAAAAACATATGAACTAGCTTTTATTCATGAGACTGGTCTTAATAATAAATCCATGGTTAATGAACTAAAAATGGTTATTAAAAATCATATCACTTTAACTTTATGATCATTACGGGTTTTTTTACTAGTTTGAGAAATCTACAGTAATTGATATGGTTTTTTACAATTAATGATATGTTAAAAAGAAACTTAATCAACTCTATTTCTAACATTAAGTTATGTTTTAAAAAGTCATAAGTTAAAAGGATGCACAAGAATGACCTACATCACTAATGGCTAGTAGGTTAGCATTGTAAGTGACTCGATGTGGCTTTCCATGTCACTATGGAGCCAACAGATGAGAAATTCATGCTGGTTTACATTTATAAGCATTAACATAACTATCTTAACTCATATCTTTAATCACACCATGCTATTTATCACAATTACATAAGAGTAATCTAATTAGGATGATAGCCTTAATTTTTTGTATTAAAACCCAAAAGTCTCATATTTACTTTTACTTTAACTTATAGTTATTGTTTTAAAATCTTAGAATTTTGGTTAAATCAATGCAACTTATCATTTTGTCAAAATAAAACTCATTCTGATAGTCAATTTTTAGGGTTGTTAAGTAAGCTCAGTGTGTCCACAGATTGATATCCGGTTCCTACCAACACTATATAACCACACAACAAATGCACTTGCCTTTTTGTGTGTAATTAGTATAAGTAATAACTTATTAAAATAGAATCTGTGCAAAAATCCTATCAAAATATATATATACCTTTCTCATTTAGCTGGCAATGTTAGCCTATAAGCTATCAATCTGCTATATCTTCAGTCTTAAAAGATCCTATATACTAATGACTTAAATTTCCCTACCTTTGAAAATGCATGATTCCTTTCCATCGTGACACTTAGGCATAATCTTATCACTAGAATTGAACTCACTCAATTTGTACTATTTGTCCATATAAGACTTTTTTCAATATTTGATGGATTTCAGAAAACCTTTGATCTTACTAGCTTTTCTATTGTGGCTTCCATCAATTTTAGACCTTCTAATTTCCTTTTACCATTGTCTTCCCAAGAAATAAGTGTCCTACACCTTCTCCCATGCAATATCTCATATGAAGGCATCTCAATACTCACATGATTACTATTATTACAAAAGAACTCAGCAATTGGCAATTGGTCATTCCAATTACCACCAAAACTATGATATATGCTTGTAATATGTCTTCTAGTGTTTGCATCGTTCTCTTTGACTTCCTGTCATTCTACGGGTGATAGAAAGTGCTGATATGCAATCTGGTTCCCATTGTATCATAAAACCTCATTCAAACTCTGATGTGAATCATATATCTCTATCCGAGACTATATAGATAGATACCTCACACTGGGCTATATTTCCTTGATAAACAACTCATCTAACCTTTCGATGTAAAGATTTCTCATATGGGTAAGAATTGTGCAATCTTAATTGGGCAGTCAACTGCCACCCATATAGCATTATAACCCTTAGATGTGCTTGGTAATTTGGTTATGAAGTACATCATGAAGTGTTCCATTTCTACTCAGGTAAATCTAATGGTTAGATTGTCCCATATGGATTTTGATGTTTAGCTTTGACTTATAAGCAAGTTAAACACTTGCTCACATACTATACTACATCATTCTTCATCACAAGCCACTAATAGTTCCTTTTTAGGTCTTGATACATCTCCGTAGTGCCTGGATAGATTGAATATGGGGTCTAGTAAGCTTCATCTAGTATTTTTGTCCTAAGATTCCTAACCGAGGAGTTTACAAGTGTCTTGTTCTGGTCTTGACACCATAAGTGTTCTCTTCCAGATTCGACACTTGCCCTTTCATTCATTCTGTAAAATATGTTATATGTCAAAGCTTTCTCTTGAGCACAACATGTCTATCCCATGATATCAGATGTTATAATTATCTGGTAAGATTTCACCTGGATCAATTCATGTTTTACCTTATAACTTAGAGCTTGGCTACTACATTAGCTTTGCACGAGTGATAAGGGATCTCACAATCATAATCCTTTAGTAGTTTCAACCATATTCGTTGCCTCATGTTTAAATCTTTCTACTCAAAGAAAATTTTCAAATTCTTGTGATCCATGAAAATGGTACATTTGGCACCGTATATATAGTGCCTTCATATCTTGAGCAAGAATACAACATATGCAAGTTTCAAATCATGAGTAGGATAGTTAACCTTGTAAATCTTTAACTGTCAACAAATATATGCTATTACCTTACTTCATTGTACTAAAACACATCTGAGCCCTAAGTATGGGGCATCAGAATAAACCACTAGGTCTTCATTCCCATCCGACAATGTCAACGTCGGTGCTTGAGTCAATCTTATCTTTAGTTCTTGGAATGCATCCCCTTGACTATTTCCCTATTCAAACTTCAAACTTTACACCTTTATAACTTAACTTTGTTAATGGTGATGCAATCTTTGAAAAGTCTGTTATAAACCTCCAATAATGCAGGGTAACTTTTAGGCTGGTTGTTGGGTTAATGCGGGTAATACTGAAAGCAGGTAACCTTGAATGCGGGAAACAGTGAATATGAGCAATAATGAATATGAATGAAATTTCAATCTTTCATATTAGCCATATTTAGACCAACTAAAAGGTTAATGCAGATGAAGGAGTAATTGCAAGTAAGAGCACTACGGGGGAGGCTTTACTCATCCGCAATGACATTGCATAAACTGTGAGTAGTCAATGTGTATGAGTAGTTTAATGTGGGTACTGTGAGTTTGTATTTACAGTTGACATGGGATTTAAAAAAGGTTATACCATTCATCTATATCTATACTACCTTATACTACAAAACTTTGGATATAAAGGTAATTTCACATAAAATTTCCTCTTCCTCTCCACTATTACCTTGCCTTCTCTCCTCACCATTGCATCCATTCAATGCTTCAATCTGCTGAAACATTTTGTAACCCTCGCATTCAATCACCTTCTAGTGTAATTTCTCCTTCACAATGGCATTAAAGTCCATGACCCTACTACCTCCGACAAAACTTACCGGTGACCGCCTCACCGCCTTCCATCACCAATTCAAATGCTCAATCAGCAATTCAATGAGCATTGAAGACCCCCATTCAAACCCCCTGCCTGATTCCTCTCCCGATGCAAATGTACATATAGCGGCTAACGTAAAAATGAATGTCCTTTCGATGCCACTGCTCCTCAACCTTAACAATCTGGTAAGTCAATGCTTTCAATCCTTTTGTTTCATTACTTCACCTGTATGTGGATTTCTGTAAGGCCCCATTCCTGGGACGCTTACAACTGGCCAATTATCGCACGTAAAACATATATTTACATTTATACTGTTAATACATATGTACCTAGATTTGGATCTTAATGTAATATGTCTTGATTGTCTTACGCTTATGTAATGCTTGGGTACTTAATGAAATGAGAATGTTTGATTGTGATTTATAATGTTTAATATTTCATTAATGAGTTGTGTAACGCATATTGACTAGATTATATAGGTTTGTGATTGTTTGAATTGATATGCATAATGTTATAATAATGAATACATTCAAACTTGGTTAAGTGAAGTTCTCATGCGTCTGACTGGACCATACACCCCAACAGTGGTCATGCGTCCGAATGGCCATGCGACTGAGTGTCCATGCGCCTAAATAGTCCATACGTCTGAACAACTTCATGCGACTGACTCAGTCGCACGACTGAACACTCAGTCGTGCGAATGGATCAACCGCATGGCTCAATCGCATGAATGAACCATGCTAATGGTTCAGTCGTCCGAATGAGCAACCCTAACCTATAAATACCACCTAATTCGTGAAAAAAAAGCTTGATACACACTTCAACTCTAGACGTACCCTAGCCGTCCAGAGACCTCTAAGATCATACTCCAAGTTCATAGATCACATTTGATCAATTCCTAATTGATTCTTAACGTTAGATTCAATACATAATTGTTTCTACGTGCGTTTTCACTGATTGGATCGCCAATCAAATAGAATTCCGCACTATTTGGTTCGGTATACACGTTAATCAGTTAGTACATCGTCAAGTACACGATCCCTAACAAGTGGTATCAGAGCCTTGGCTCTTGATTACGTGTTGATTCAATCATTTTTGATACAAAAATTGTGTTTTTTACTAAAAACGCAATCTTTTGTGTCAAACGGAGTCTTAGACGTTTCCTGACCATACAGTTGAGTTTTTCAGCATACGACAATTAGGGTTTGTGAAAATTCGAGTTTTTGAAGCCAAAACACGTTTAACCTACGAATTTTCAAACTTCAGCAGGTTAGTCGCACGATTGGCTCAATCACACGACTGAGTTCATTCGCATTCCCCAAACGCACGATTGGACTCATTCTCACCTTCATTCGTACGACTGAGAACCCTATTCGGACTGTTCAACCGCATTAGTTCATTCGGATGACTGACTCATCCGCATTAGTTCAGTCGCACGATTGAACCATTCGCCTCGTTCAATCACCCGAATAAGCCCAATCGCATACCTTCATTCACATACATAAACAATTTGTTTAATTGTAAAGTTAAGTGAAATAGAGGACCGGTTTTCAACATACATAGCAAGTAGAGACACTCGTATTCAGAATCTACTGCTGTTGGAGAATGAAGTGGGAATTCATAATAAACCCCCGAAGCTAATCACGTTAGACGAATACCACAATGGAAGCAACGTTACGAAATCTACTTAAATGGAGTAGATACAAATTCGTGGGAGGCAATAGAATCGGGGTATAGTATGCCTGTTGGAGCTGACAGTGTCATACGTACGTTAAGTGGCATGTCTGATGCACAAAAGGTAAAAAACAAACACCGAGAAGAAAGTCTACGCTTTGCTTACTCAGTCTATTCCGAAGGACATCTTCCATCAGTACTCGGAATATACTTAAGCAAAGAAACTATGGCATGCGTTGAAGAAGAGGTATGACGGAAATGCCTCACTCAAGGCCATTAAGGCCAAAGCTTTGAAGAAGGAGTTTGACAACTTCTCTTCAATGGGAAAGGAAGGCCTGGACGATGTGATCGATAGATTCTACCACTTGATGAGTGAGATGCACACTCATGGAGTTACTACGTCGATGGAGGATAAGGTATCCAACTTTGCAGATGGATTACCAGAGAAATGGGCTTCCTTCGTTTCTAATCTCAGACAGAATGGAATGCTCTCGAAGTTAGACATAAATGACTTCATTCGGAAACTGAGAGAGGAGGAACTTAGGATGAAGTATAGAGCACAAAAGGCAAACTATGACCAGAATCCTACGCTCTACAACGCGAATCCTCCTATCAAGACATCTGGAGCACCACTGCAGACTGCCTTCATCTCAAGCTCAGCAAGTCCAGCACAAGCATCTACTTCAGGGTCCGAAACATCAGGGTCATCAGGTACCCAGTATATTATACCTGAAGCCAATGTAGCAAAATTGAAGACCGATAACTTCGGTAACGTGACTGTTGAGGTGGCTAGAGAACACATGGACCTCCTAGCTGCAACCAAGGACATGACTTTTGGCTTCGACAAGTCAAAGGTCACCTGTTTCAACTGTGGTGAGAAAGGGCACTTCAAACGGGAGTGTGTGAAGCCAAAGAAGATTGGTAATGGTAATCCTTTCTCATCCTTCAATCATCAGGATAAAGCCACATCTAGTAGTTCTACTTCATCAAGCAAGGACCCTAAAGCCTTGACTGCTAACAATGATGAAGGGCAGGACTGGAGCTTTCGGTTCGTCACACCGGGAGAGTCCAACATAGCTAGTGTGGAGGACAGTGATGACGATTCCACTAGCGAGGGATATATAGCAGTAGAGCTTGAGATGTCAACTACTGAAGACACTGCACCTGTGGTCAACCACCTGCCTGAAGAAGAAAAATCTGCGTCAACTTCAGAATCACCAGAACCAGAGACAACAGATTCCACACACATGGCTGATTCCTCTTCAACATCTCAGGTAAGTACTACTGACCAGTTGTTTAATAATCATGCTTGTTCTGACTGTAATAAATTTAGAGAAAGCATAGATTTAAATTTTGCTAGGTTATTAGATCATAATGATAGCTTAGTAAAGGATCTGGAACTATGCACTGAAGCTAATAGAGTTTTAAAACAAAATGAGCACAGATACAAGGAAAAAATAGACCTTTTGAACAAACAACTTAGGGAAACAGAAGTAGTTGCCTTTAACCAAGCTAATAACATTAGGTACTATCTTAACTCACTAGAGGACACTAAGAAGCAGAAAGCTGTTTTAGAAGTAGAAGTCAACTCCTTAAAACAAAAACTGCACAGTTGGACAAGCTCATCTCACATTGTCCAACACTTAGTGAGAGAAAGAAACAATGGGGAAGGATTGAGATACAAAGTGGTTCTGCCACCACCTGAGACCTTGATGAACACCAAAAGTAAACCAATTAATAATAACCCCATCAAGGATCATGTGGTGACCACTCCTCTTGTTAGTGACCCGGATACCACAAGTAAATCAATTGCATCTGGCACTAAACAAAAGGAGTGCATTTCATAGGCAAAAGGAAAAATGCCTTGTGTTAATCTGGAAAAAGAGTTTGAAAAGATTAATTTAAAGTCAGGTTCAAACAAGGTCAAATCAGAACACAAAAAGACTATTACACCTAATCAATCACTCTCATCATGTCAAAGTCCAGGTAAACAAGAAATAAAAGATGTAAAACCAGGTAAAACAATGAAGTTTGTAAAACCCGACCATACCTCTAACAAAGAAGTGTCTCAATCTAAACAAAATAAGGTCAACTGTGTGACACCTACATCTCCACAAAAACATTTAAATCGTAAAGTTGAAAGCAAATCCTGCTACAATTGTGGAGAGTACGGTCACATTGCGTCTCTTTGTCCTTATTATCAGACACCGAGGAGGAAAGTTGAACTTCCTAGATCTTTTAAGAGGAACTCAGTGACGCCTCCTAAAAGGGATAGTGAACCCACAGTTCAACCCATTAGCCAGTTGTCTGTTTATCATAAACAGGCCTTACACAAAGCTGGTCTATGGAAAGAAAAATCCACCTCAGCATCTGAAAATGAGAACAAACAGACATATGAGTTTTCCTCAACCTCAAATGGTCAATGGGTTGAGTTTATGTTATGTGATGCCTTAGGGAAACCCAAGCCAGTGAAGGCTTGGGTTCCTAACATGAACTAAAGTTTTCACTGAATGTGCAGGGTGTTCGTTATAGTGCTGAGACTAACACGTGGATTATAGATAGCGGAGCATCCAGGCACATGACGGGGAACAAATCTCTCTTATCAAACGTTAGACAAATCAAAGGAGGGCATGTTTCATTTGCTGGAAGCAAAGGAGGGTATATCACAGCCCAAGGAGAAGTGGGAAATCAGAAAGTTAAGTTTGACAAGGTAAACTATGTCCAACAATTACAGAATAACTTACTTTCCGTTTCTCAAATATGTGATAAAGGCTTCAAATTAGTCTTTGACAACAAGAAGTGCTACGTTCTGAAGAAGGACTACGTGATCCCGGAGGATCAAGTTCTAACGTCAGCTTCAAGATATAATGATCTTTATGTCCTGGATCTTTCAAAGGCCTCCACAACGGATCGTGAAGTTTAGTGCTTCTTGTCCAAAGCTACTGAGAAGGATTCCATCTCATGGCATAGGAGAATGGGACATATAAATCTAAGAATATGAATTACTTGATCCAGAATGATCTAGTAAGGGGAGTGAACGTCAAAAACTTCAGACTCCCAGATTTCTGTGTTGCGTGCAAGAAGGGCAAACAGACAAAGAAGTCTCATAAGGAAAAGAAAGTTCATTCCATAGAACTACCTCTTGAGCTTCTTCACAAGGATCTGTTTGGTCCAGTCAGTACAAGAAGCATCGCAGGCGACTTGTACTGCTACGTAGTTACTGATGACTACTCAAGATTCTCTTGGGTAATGTTTCTGAAGTCCAAATCAGAAACATTTGAATCCTTCAAGGAATTAGTAACTACACTGGAATCCCTATACAAGCTGAAAGTACGACATGTGCGCTCAGACAACGGAACCGAGTTCAAGAATCGGTGGATGGAGGCCTACTGCAAGGAAAAGGGAATTGTGCATCAATTTACCTCTGCCTACACTCCTGAACGGTGTTGCTAAACGGAAGAATCGCAGCTTGATAGAGACAACACAGACTATGCTAGTAGACTCGAAACTGCCTATTTAATTCTGGAATGAGGCAGTTGCAAATGCATGTTATATGCTCAATCGAGTTCTGGTAGTTAAACGCCATGGAAAAATGTGCTATGAGTTACTACAGCGACGTAAACCTAACTTAGAGTATCTTGAGCTGTTTGGCGCTCCGTGCACCTTGCTGAAGAAGACTCAGGAGGGAAAATTTAGTGAGAAGGTAGATGACGGGATCTTTCTAGGATACAACATACCAAACAAGAGAGTTTACAACAACTCAACGGGTCAAGTAGAGGTGTGGTGTAATGTTGATGTTCAGAGATACAACACACCACCTGCTGGATAAAGGGACTGCTTAATTCTTTGACTATGATGGATTCTTCAAGTCCTTTAACATACCTCTCTCCACTTCCGAAGACGAGTTGGCAAACAAGATGATGTACGATGTTTTGAACACACCGTCTTAAGATTCAACACCATCCGACTCACAAAGCCATCATCTACCAACTCAGTGGGTGCACTTGATGTGAGTGACTCTTCCTCTGATGAAGAAAATGTGGAAAATGATCAGAACAACCAGGATGCACAGCTTCCGACTACCATAAGTCCACAAGCATCTGACAATGATGCTTCTGAGCCTTCTGAACCTCAGACTCCTATAGCCTCAGATCTAGAACCAAATGTTCACAATCTTGATTCTAAGGTGATCGTTCCAACAACTCCCGGCTCACGTCTAAACGTCTATCATCCCTTGGATAATGTCATAGGAGATGTGAGATCAGGAATTCAGACCAGATTTCAGTTGTACTCAGCTGATTATGCCTTTGTGATGTAAAAGGGATACCTTCACGATGGTGCCTATCGTTGCTTTGTGTCTCAGTTTGAGCCAAAGTATGTTAGTGAAGCCCTAAATGATGAGGCATGGGTGAGTGTCATGCAAGAAGAACTTCTTCAGTTCAAAAAGTTAGGTGTATGGACTCTAGTGGATAGACCTAAAGGTGCTAAGATCATTGGCACTAAATGGATCTTGAAATGCAAGAAAGATGATCAAGGAGTGATCATCAGAAACAAGGCTCGGCTTGTTATTCAGGGTTTTCTACAAGTTGAGGGTATTGACTACAATGAAGTGTTTGCATCCATGGCAAGAATGGAAGCAATCCGTATCTTCCATGCCTATGCATCGTATATGAAGATCAAAGTATATCAACTAGATGTGAAGAGTGCGTTCCTTCATAGCGAGATCCGAGAAACAGTGTATGTCAGTCAACCCGAGGGATTTGAGGATCCATATCATCGGGACAGATTTACAAACTTGACAAAGCGCTATACGGGCTTCATCAAGCTCTAAGGGCCTGGTATGAGAAACTCTCGACACATCTTGTGAAACATGGTTTTCGCAGGGGAGTCATTGACTATACACTGTTTATCAAAGAAAAAGATGGAGATTTACTGTTGGTACAAATCTATGTCGATGACATAATCTTCGGTTCCAAGAACGAAGGATTATGTAAAGAGTTTGAAGCAATAATGAAGGCGGAATTTGAGATGAGTGCAATGGAGAGATGAAGTTCTTTCTCGGGTTACAAGTGGATTTGACACCAAATGGGATCTTCCTACATCAGACCAAGTATGTAGGTGATATTCTTAGTCGGTTTGACATGGAGAATGCTTTTCAGCTGTAACTCCTCTTGCTACAAATCATGATGTAGCACCCAACAAAAATGGTTATCTGGTGGATGCCACTATGTACCGAGGGATGAATGGATCTCTCATGTATCTCACTGCCTCACAACCTGAGATCATGTATGCTACATGTTTATGTTCACATATCAGGCAAAGCCTAAGGTGAACCATCTTATTGGGGTCAAAAGAATTTTTCGTTATCTGAAGGGTACACTCACACTTGGGTTGTGGTATCCTCATAATGATGACTTTGAGCTTACGGTGTATAGCGACTCGGATTGCAGAGGCTGCAAGATGAACTAAAAGTCTACATCAGCAGGGTGTCAGTTCTTTAGGAGAAGATTAGTAACCTGGCAGTGTAAGAAGCAGACCTCAGTTGCATTGTCAACCTGTGAAGCCGAATATGTTGCTGCTGCAAGTTGCTGTTCACAAATCATATGGATTCAACAGCAAATGCGGGATTACGGTTTGAAATTCTCTTTTACTCCTATCTTTGTTGATAACTCAGCTGCAATTGCAGTCACTAAAAACCCGGTCCAACATCCAAAGACCAAACACATCGGTATTAAGTATCACTTTATACGTGATTGCTTTGAAAACAACTTAATCGATGTGGTAAAAATAAACACAGATTTTTAACGCGCTGACCTCTATACAAATGCTTTTGACAAACCATGTTTTCTATATCTGTTAGAGGTCAACGACGTTAAAAAGAAAAGTGAGATCATTCCTGAAGATGACCATGTGTAGTCCGATGTGTCGTGTAAATTTTCTTTTATTTTTCAATTTTTTTATTATTTGCTTAATCTTAAGTTGGTTAATTAAAAATGGTTTTATTGTTTGTGCCTATTAAAATCCTAAAACGCTAATCCTTTACGGTTTTAAAATTTTAGGGGGGAGAATAGGTTTAGACAGTATAAAAAAACAAAAAAAAAAAACAAAAAAAAAGAGGGAGAAGGAGAGGTAGCTGATAAAAATAAGATCGTATGTGTGATACCGATTCAATCTTTGAATATGATAGTACATAGGAGCAAACCATTTGGGACTTTAAAATTTGAATTGAAAATGATGCAAAGCTCAAGTATAAGTCTGTGTAGTCTGAGCAAAATAAAAGAAAATATGATAGATAAGCTAGCTACTACTAAGGTAACACAAAGAAAGTAGACCTTGAGGTTGCTAGACCACAAATGATATGTCGGTAGATTCAACACAATAGATGACTAGACCTTTTTGGTGATCTCAAGATTAAACTAAAATATTTGACTAGCTGTGAGGAACACCTTATCCCTGGTTAACACAATCAACAAGATTCTAATAAGGGGTGACGAGCAAAATAAACACCACGAATGTGTGCGTAAGACCAAAGCATGAGCAAAAGCACTTAAAAATGCAAATACAATCAAACTGATAACCTATGTTGTTGGTGAGATCTGTGCAAAAAGAATGAAATTGCTCAAACAAGAAGATAGGTTATGTGCCTCTCTGCTGTGCGGTGGCACTGGTCTGAGGATAAGCATAACCTATATATTCTAGAATTCATTGTTGTTTGCCGCCTCTCTGCTGTGCGGTGGCACTGACCTGAGGCTTGGCTTTTCTTTGAAGTTCTATGAATAGTTTCTTCTTGAATACTACCCTGAGACCGCTCAAAAATCTCCTGAGGAATGTTGATTACCATATAAGTATGGGATCCATAAATGCTTGTTGAAATAAACAAACCTTAAACCATCACCAATCTGCGTTGAAAGTCTGTGTATGGATTTAAGATGACAAGTATACTGACAATCATTGTGGCTACAATTCTTGAAAGTTCAAATCAGTGTGGGGACCTAATAGTACTAGTATGATTTTCTAAATTTGCTAAATGACTCTAGATGAAAAACAAGAAAAGAGCATCAAAGGTTTTAGATAACTTGTCCCGAACGATTTGAATATCCTGTATGATTCCAAATTGAATTGGTCCATGTATGTTTTAAATAAATTGAAGCTGCCTTTTCAGATAAATAATTTCTTAAATTTAAATCTTAGGATTTAACCCTCACAAAAACACAAAAACATGTCTTAGTTTTAAGTTTCAGTGTTATTTCTTCTAATTTTGGTTAAATTTTGTCAATTTCAGTTTGTTTAGTATCGGACTATGTCATGGAAGTTGATAGGGAACCTTATCATCTAAATGGTCACGTCTGAGGTGACCACACGTGCTTTCAAATAAAAATGGGTCACGTCTGAGGTGACAAAGTATTTTAAAAGGACCACGTCTGAGGTGGTCAAAAGTTTTTCAAGTTAAAATGATCATGTCTGAGATGATCAAATGCTCATAATGTTTAATCAAAAGATAAAAGTGTGGAATGGTCTTAAAGTAAAATTCATGAGTCTGACCCATTCGCATGAATAGACCATGAGTATGGACCAATCATACGAATGGACCATACTCATGCACTAAACAGCCGAATGGACATGAGTATGAACCACTCAGCCGAATGGATTATCAGAATGAGCCAGTCGACCGAATGGAGGTGTGCGAATAAGTCAGTCGCCCAACTGAAACCCAGTCGGCCGATTAAAGGAAATCGACTGAGCTAATCGCATGACTGAGGTCCATTCGCGCGAATGAACAGAGCGAATGGGTCCAGTCGGCCAATTGAACTCAGATTCTGTATAAATAGGGCACAGTCGATCGCATTCGACTCATCACCCCCTAATCGCCCTTAATTCGCACACACTACCGTTACTCTACCCAAATTTCATTAGATTAAGATTTTTGACTCTTATTGATATAATGACGATTGTAGATTGATATACAGGTACAATGTCATGATATCTCACTGAAATCTGACGAAATGGTGCCCTAACTTAATATTCTCGACTCAAACAAGGACCGGACACTAAATGGGATAATGACCTACTTTAATGTTAAACTTTAGATATGTGATTGTGAGTCTAAAGAGCTATTACACAATGTTTAATTTCAAGAATTGATCAAGATTCAAATCACAGTCGTTCGAACAGTGGGTCATGCGACTGGTCATCAGGTTGAACACCAATCGCACGATTGACCTGGTCGAATGGCTTAATCAGCCGAACGGACCATACGAATGAGCTCAATCGGCTGATTGAACCAATCGCAGGCTTAGTCAACTGACTGAATTCAGTCGCCTTTTCAATCACCCGACTGAATCCAGTCGCATGACAGGAAAAATGACTAAACACAGTCACATGGTTCAATCGCATGAATGAACCAGGATAAATTCAACCAAGTTAATTAAGACTGGCTTGTATTGTGTGTTTATCTAATGTCTATGTGTCTTTCATACAGATCGATGGCTGATAGATGGTCTATCAACCCCAAGCACAACATTTTTGCTCACCTGGACTCCACAATCCAAATGGTGCCGAGTTTGCAGAGATCATCGCTTTTCTCAAGCGATCAAGGATCCATAAGGCCATTTCTACACCATGCACTCCCTACAGGTCTATACAACAGGCCTTCTGGGAGAATGCATCTGTTGATCGATCACGTGAGCTGTATAGCATATGGAGTTCTATTTGTGGCATGGATATAGAGATTACCGCTGCAGACATTCAGCGGGTACTTGAGTTGGGAGACGATACTGATCACCCCACCAGACTTCACCCACTGACGGTGAGAGGGTGCTTCATGAGGATAAAGTACGCTGGGGACATAAACTCAGGGGTGCTCAACAAGAGCAACCTGTGTCCCTAGTATAAGTACTTAGCACACTTTATCCTCAAATGCATAGCGTCGCGAAGGGGTGGGTTCGACGACCTATCAGACCAAATTCAAAATGCCTACGTGGCACTGGTGCTGAACCACCCTTTTGGATTTTCTAGCCTGATTTTCTCTTATATGATAGAGAACTGGAGGAAAAGGGCAAGGAGGGTTTCTGCATGTACCCTCGGTTCTTACAGATGATAGTTTACGAGAAGCTGCCCTTGCTGCCAAAGGAGAGCCACGACGCTGTGGCTTTAGAGATGATGGATGATACGACACTGGGTTGTATGAGGGTTTACCGGGGAAAGCAGGTCAAGCCCCCGTAAAGAGAGTTATATGCCATCTGCCCAAGGTGGACTACGTGGCGCCGGGGAGGCGTAAGTGGTGTCACGTAGACAGTGACTCTGATGTAGAGCAGTTACAGCTCTCGGAGGATGACTCCGACAACGACGACAGCGGTGATGGTGGAGATGCAGGGCCCACTCAACCAAGGGCCCCCACTGCCGATATAGCATCTCCAGCATCTACCCATGATGGAGCAGAGGCTCCGGGATTCCATCAGGACTTCATACTTGATGAGGAGGAGGATACTGATGAGGAGCCTCTGACTCGAACGGTGGGCAGCAAGGTTGTAGCCACCAAGAGAGGGCTCCGGGCGGTTGGTGAATGCCCTAGCGGATCGGGAGAGGCTGACATTGATCCTTCTTATGCTCCTGATCAGCCAAGCAGTGTTCCAGGGGGAGCATCCACCTTGAAGGGATCGAGGTAGAAAAGGATGGCTCAGCCCCACGGGTTAAAGAAGAAGAAGAGACGGACGATCTTCATAACTACCACCACTACTCCGTCCACTACCACCACTCCACCTACCACCACTACTCCGTCCACCACCACCACTCCACCTACCACCACTACTACCACACACTCCACCACCACCTTCATCTATATTACCCCCAATCTTCACCACTACAACCACCACCACCAGCAGCCACCATGCCGAACCATCTACATTCCTTTCCTTCCCATCAGGATCCACTCTACCTCCTTGGGGGGTAGAGGAACAGCTTTCGGCACTTAATCGTATGGTGCTGAAACTATTGACTGCCGATGATGAGAAGACTGCTCAGATTGGACAGCTCGTAGACCTTACTAAAGCTCAATCTATGCAGATATCTCAGCAGGCACAGTAGATAGAGCAGCAAGCCCAGCTGATGGATGCACAGCGTGTAGAGATATCCCAACTCTGGGAGCAGCATGCTCAAGCAGCTAAAAGGATAGAGGAGTTGGAGACCACCAACAAGACCATCATGCTACGGCTAAAGAGATCAATGGAAGAGCCCTTAAAGATCAAGGAAATAGATGGAGATGATGGTGATGATGACAGTGATGAGGATGATGATGATGGTGATGACATTGAGGATGATACAGATGCTGCTGATGATGCTAATGATGATGATGAGGATGCATCTGCTGCGGGTGCTACTTCTGCGAGTGAAAGGAGGATAAAAAGATCTCAAGACCAAGGTGCCTCCACTTCAGCCCCGTCAGCAGAAGAGCACATGATACAAGACAAGAGTAATACTTAGTTGCTTATGTTATTTAAATCATATGTATTTGAATCTTGTATCAAATTAATGTAATGAATGTTTATACTTAATGTTGACATTTATTGCTTTGATTGTTGACTAATGTTTGATGTGTTATATGTTTTTAAATCAAGCAGATCCAAACTTCCAGAGGGATGAACATGATGTTGCTCCCCTCCAATAGATCAAGACTCAGCTCACGATGATTCTTGATCTGCAGAGTATTGTTAGGAGATCGGTGATGTACACTCCTAAAGAAGGAGAGATCATTCACAATCTCACTGACGAGCAAATTGCAGAAATGTTCTACCTTAATCCCGATGAGATTGTCAAGGACGTTCCAAATTTTGTAGAAACAAGTGACGACGAGCTGAACGACATTGATGAGATAGAGATCGAGGACGTCACTGCAGAGCACTATCCTGAGTACGCTGACAAAGAGGGAAATGTGGTCCCCAATTTGGGTGACTCCCTGGTCGGTGATACATTTGAGATACTAGATAAGATAGAACAAGAGTCCAAGAAGGTTGAAGAACAAGCCCAAGCCTCAAACCCTAATGTTGATATCAGAAAGGCTTAATGGGCTGCTTGTTTTGAGGAGATCCAAACCCAACGTGCTGCTCCTAAACAAAATGTCTACACCAAGCTCTACAATGTGAAGAAACATCACAAGGTGTCAGGCAAGATTATTGCATGGGCACATTTTGATGATCTTAATGTATACGCGTTGAAGAGAGAGAAAGGTATTGAGTATTTTAGATTCCCGCATGATCTAAAGTCTCTACCTTGTTTTGAGCTCAACCAGCTGGCTAAACTAAAGTTGTTATACGCTGACCCGAGAAAGATGTCAGGCTGGTTTGAGGCTGCTCTGAAGAAAGAGTACCACACCAGGTGGGTCAACTTCAAACCTCAACAACCTACGAGGTATATCAGACGTTCTGAAATTGATCCCATAACTGGAAAGCCAAAGATAGTGCTGAAGTGGAGTCCTCCACGAACAATGTCAAAGATCCCTCTACGGGAGATGCTACAGGACTTCACTCCTCACTTCAAATGGTGGTACTATGATTGGAGAACAGGGGAAGCTGTCATAGTTCTGAACAAAGAGGGCAAAATGGATACTATCAGGGTATTCGACCCGATGTGGCTTACCAACTTGTCAGTTGACGACGTTTACACTCTATACAAGTGGCCACTGTTCTATGACACGCAGGATATTGTACACGCCCTCCAATTCCAAAATGTGATACGACTCTGCTTTGCACTTGAAATACATGCAGGAGTCACAAGAGAGTAAAAGTACAAGAAGTATGAGGAGGTTATGAAGAAGGTAAGACGATAGATAGATCTAGGTCTAAGGGTGAGTTTGTTGATACATATGTACCTAGATTTGGATCTTAATGTAATATGTCTTGAATGTCTTACGCTTATGTAATGCTTGGGTACTTAATGAAATGAGAATGTTAGATTGTGATTTATAATGTTTAATATTTCATTAATGAGTTGTGTAACGCATAATGACTAGATTATATAGGTTTGTGATTGTTTGAATTGATATGCATAATGTTATAATAATGAATACATTCAAACTTGGTTAAGTGAAGTTCTCATGCGTCCGACTGGACCATGCGCCCCAACAGTGGTCATGCGTCCGAATGGCCATGCGACTGAGTGTCCATGCGCCTAAATAGTCCATACGTCTGAACAACTTCATGCGACTGAGTGTCCATGCGCCTAAATAGTCCATACGTCTGAACAACTTCATGCGACTAACTCAGTCGCACGACTGAACACTCAATCGTGCGAATGGATCAACCGCATGGCTCAATCGCACGAATGAACCATGCTAATGGTTCAGTCGCCCGAATGAGCAACCTAACCTATAAATACCACCTGATTCATAAAAAAAGCTTGATACACACTTCGACTCCAGACGTACCCTAGCCGTCCAGAGACCTCTAAGATCATACTCCAAGTTCATAGATCACATTAGATCGATTCCTAATCGATTCTTAACGTTAGATTCAATACATAATTGTTTCTAAGTGCGTTCTCACTGATTGGATCGCCAATCAAACAGGATTCCGCATTATTTGGTTCGGTATACACGTTAATGAGTTAGTACATCGTCAAGACACGATCCCTAACATATACTTCATCAAAAATTGCAGCGGAACATTAACACACCCATTTCATTACAATCACTTTTGCAAAATAATACATTGTTGACCGGTTACAAAATAGCATTGTTTGCATTACATCACAAAAACATTATATTTTTATCAAATGGATGCCATCCAAAAATGCCAAGTAGCTGCCTCGTGCCATCCTCAGCAATGCTCACCTGCCAACTGAAAAATGCATAAAAAGTCAGCGTTGCTGAGTGAGTTCTAGTTTTATAATAAAACATATTTTATCTTTCGTTTAAAACTGTGCTTCACCTTCTTTCAAATCATACCAGGCTTTAAAACATGATCACACATTATACGTACACATAGATAATAGTTATTATCTTCATCATCGTTCATTTCGTACTTTTATGATCTTTCATTTTCATCTGGGTCCTGTCATGTGCTTAACCCCCCTCTAGAGCACCAAACAATTCATCTAGGTTTAAGCGACAAGGACCCCATACATATGGTCAATCACAAAGATTGAACCCCTGTGTGCATCCTCATGGGGTATATAACCCGCACACAGTTGAGCTGACAATCCCTCATTGGGTGTGAACCTCCATTCATTTGCTTAATCACACGGATTAAGCCCCAGGGTGCATCCTCATGGGGCAGCTAACCCGCACACGGTTGAGCTAACACTCCGCATTGAGTGTGAACCTCCATACATTTGCTTGCAATACTATCTTACGTTCATTCGTTCATTAATGCATGCATTCTTCATTTCGTTCCTCTTTTCATTATCTTTCACTTTACATTACATAATACTTTTCATTTCATTCATTAACATACATTGTGAAGCCATAGAAAGATAACATACAATAAAAGGAACATCATCATGAACAGAGCATCAACATTCATACATAACATACATCATGCATAATCATACATCATAACATGCCCATCATACCATCTATGACTTCAAAAAGTCAACTTACATAGCCCCCGGGAACTTCCCAAGTCAAAGCCTACATTTCCATTTTTCCCCAAAAAGTCAGAAAATATTCTAAATGTTCATCCGCATTTTCCTTTTTGTTCATCCGCATTTTTTTGTTCATCCGCATTTTCCTTTTGTTCATCCGCATTTCTTTTTGTTCATCCGCATTTCTTTTTGTACATCCGCATTTCTTTTTGTTCATCCTCATTTCCTTTTGTTCATCCGCATTTCTTTTTTTGTTCATCTGCATTTCTTTTTATTCATCCGCATTTCTTTTTATTCATCCGCATTTCTTTTTACACTTAGGCAGTTTTCTAAATTCAGGCGTATGAACTACTGTTTGGGCGCATGAGCAGTCTAGGGCACACTTATCATCATAATTCGGTCCCCAAACGCCATCTATCATGCTCTAAGCTTAACCATACATTCTAAGCCTTAGCAACACAACCATAACATCATCAAGCATGAACATAGATCAAAATCACACCATACTCACAACATACACACATTCAACATACGGGTATGAAACCCAAGTTTAATAAAAAGTTCAATCATGCATCTCCAGCCCCAAAATTAGTTAAAAACATGTAAAAGAGTGGTTCTAGAACTCACCTTTGCAGCTCTTGAGTATGGCTTCTCCCAAACTCGTTTGCAATTGAGTTCAACCGCCTAGAAATCCACTAAAACACACACCTGAACACACACACACCACACATAAGCATACAACCGAGGCAAGGCCAGTTAAGAACACTTAAAAACCATGAATTTCTTACCTTGAATTCGACTTTTCAACTCTTGTTATTCAAAATCCGAATCTGCACTTTCTCTTTCTAAAAATCTGATGATTTGGGGTTGTAAGAAGAGATTGGGCAGCCATGCCCACTTTACTCCCACTTTTCCAACCTTTTATCCTTTTTGACACTTTTTACCCCTCAACTTGGGTAAAATATCTTTTCTTTCTTTCTTCACTTTATTCTTTCTTTCTTTCTTTAAGTTAAAAAAAATAACCAGGTGTTATAATTTCCTCCTCTATGTTTGTTGTGTTTAGTCTATATACCCTCTCATTTCTTACATTTGTTTGTAACTTTTTGAATCAGTGAACTGACTTCTTCTCTTGATATGGCTGCTTCTGCTCTATCATTTTACGGGTACAGCTTTTACACTCTCTTTTCTTGGTCTTTGGTTGAATTCTTGATTCCATGTTTATTTGTTCTATATTGTTATTTATGAACCCGCACCCTCAAAATCGTACGATCTAACCTGGAAACTTCAAATTAGTATGATCCCTGCATTTGTATATAAATAACCCTATTGATAAATAGCAGCTTCATAAGAGCTACTTTGAATGTTGATATAACATAAACATTTGCTGAATCAAAATAAAAAATAAATGAAGAAGATCAAAATTTACACCCAAAACATTACACATGTATAAGCATTTAAACTTTGAATGCTAATGAAGTCATAAAATTCAAAGCAACATAAACCAAAATAGTAACTGAGCAATGGGAAAAAGCATAAATCATCCAAACAATAATAATGCACAAACTAAACAAACATAACACACTCTATAATTAATTTAACCAAGCCTGACGTTCCTGGTATAGGTGACCGAATCCTACATCTTTAGCCATAGTTGATAGTGTTTTTATTGTGTTACTATATCCCCTCTAACATGTAGCATGTTATTGTAAGCATTTAATAGTAACATGGTCCTCTGATAATTAACACATTTACATGGTATTCAATAAAAAATAAGATCTGAAACATTAAATCACTATTGTTATAATCATTTCCTACTATTGGTAAGCACATCCAACAACTTTAGCCATTGTTGATAGTCTTTGTATTGTCTTACTATAGTTGCTGGGACATGTAGCATGTTCTTCTTCAAAGCAATTACCAATCACATGGTGTTCTGATAAAAAAACACAATATATACCAATTAACAAGAGTTATTGGTTCTAAGTAGATGAATACACATTAATGGGGACATCATCTAATCTGCTGGTCAGTCCAATTTTGAAAATTATTTATTTATGCAAGGTTTGTAACCAACTCACTATTTACAAAGTTAGTTTATGCAAGGTTTGCAAGCAATTCATTGATGAAAAGAATGCAGTTTGGCAAGTTGTTTTTTAGTGCAAAGTTAGTATCTTTGGTTAACATACCATAATATATTAATATTTATTAGTTGTATACTGATTTAGTGGTATGTTTCTGTAGTTGGTGTTCATATCAAAACACTAGAAGTGAAGGGAAAGTTACTAGAGGCATAAGACACGATATTCATAATCTTCCTGGTATGGTGTTGTTATACACACGCACACAAACATATCTCTGGTTAAGAACGTTTTACCTATATTATTTGTGGTCATCTTATGTTAATGTTTATTGCTGAAAATTCTCATCAGCTTGTGTAGGTTAGTTTCATACAGTAAATAAGCCTTCCTTTTTTAAAAAGAATTACATGCTGGTTTGGTGTAATTTTGATTTCTTAATTAAAATCTGTTCCTTAGTTTAATCACATGTCCATGTTGGTTTGTTTTAACTTTGGGAACTATTGAATAATAGGTTGCTTTTTTTTCCATCTGTGTGATTTATTTACTAAATTACTTATTTTGATATTTCTATTCGCCTATTCATATATAAAGAGATAGAACAAGAACAATATCAATAACACAAGTGTTTGGTTTTCAAGAATGATATATATCGATCTCAAGTTCCTTACAAGTGTTTCCGAGCATATGATGATGTAAAATTACAAAGGGACGTGAGATACTTCATACTACATCCTATAGCCGACCATACTTTGAAGGCCAACTGGATATATGATCTAGACAACAAAATCAATGTAAAGTCAAAAAGCAGAATGTCTTTTGACTAGTGGCTATGACATACCATAGCTCACATTCTAATGCATTACAAAAAGGATAGAAGTATAAAAAGTAGAAAGAAACAGACTCAAGACCTCAATATACAGTTTATCAAAAGCATAGACCTTTCACCAACTTGTGAAAGTTGGTGAGTCAAACAGAGTCGTAGCTGGAAGGTAGTACAGCTTTATGGTAAAAGTACATCAGATAATAGCATGTACTCAAAATTCTTCGGAGGAAATCTATCTTCAAGTGTTGGCTTCGGAAGACTTTGTCTTTAAGCTTTGGAAGACTTCATGTTTGGCTTCGGAAGATATTGGTCTTGGCTTCAGAAGATTTCACACTTAGAATGTTTTCTAAGATAGAGTGTGAATCTTGCGAAGCATTCTACTTCAGCACTTTATGCATGCATGTAGGACAGACTGTTTAGATGTTTTGGGTTGCACCTATATAAGTTCTTACAAACTCCCCCTAGGCTAATGCTACCAAAACACTTGGAGACTTTAGATATTGATAGTCCACATCATGATATTGACCATGCCTTTCTTCATGAGATGATCAGGATCACTCAGACTCACATATTGTCTTCTTATATCAAAGAGAACATGCAAAGGTAGATTGAACATGTCCTGCCATGAGTAGACATCTTTAACACCTTGATCTCTAATAACATGTCATCTTTCTATTAGTAGTGTAAGTCCATGATAAGATGGATCTTTCTGATGCCAGAGGAGCTACTTGGATTGGAGTTGGTTGAGCTTCCTCTTGTTGCATATCCCTAGGATAATCTAACTCATCCTGAGGTTTGGAGATGGATGCTTCTTTCTTCTTCTTAGACTTTGGTCTAGAAGACATCCTTTTTCTCCTCTTCATACTTTTTTACTGAAAAGACTGGTTTGCTGCACCTTGTTTATCATTTTTGTCTTGCTCAGTTGGGTTTTCCTCTCTCACAGGTTCAAATTGAGATGGGACTGAACCCTGTTATAGATCAAAAGATGAAGCTTGCTGAGATTCAGCAGGAGATCCAGATTGTGTTGTCTCAAAAGTTTCAACCTTAACCTCCACTTCTTGAGGGACCTGACTTGGTGGGGATTGTAAGTCGACAAGTTATCCTCTTTTTATCTTCTTCTTGATCACCCTAATGTTCTCCTCCACGATGGATAGAGATATAGGGCCAAGTATCCTTTCGGAGAATCCATACAGCTTCAAGAAGCTCATCATCCTGTGCTTATCAGCAGACTTCTTTTGACTCTTTTGGATGATGGTTCTTGCCTTGGCAGCTTCTTCCCTCATCTTCTTCTTTGTTGCCTTTCTTTCTTTGTGTACTTCAAGTTCAAGTTGCTTGAGATACTCAAACTTAATGTACTCAAAGGACAAGGGAGAAGTTCATCAACCTGATAAGACCTATGGCACTCAGGTAGGTGATCATGTTGATCCTATTAGTTTCTTTGTCTATCTGAGGTTCTTGTGGAGCCATAACCTTTTGTGCAGGGCTTTCTTGAACCGGGAAGAGGGTAGGAACATGTTTGTAGAGCTTTTTCAGTCTCCTTTCCTCTTTGATTTGAAAAAGCAATCTTGCATCCTCTGCTTCTTTTCTCTCTTTTGACAATTCAATGTCAGCCAGTTCATTTAATTCCTCTAAAGGGAAGGAGATGATATAATCACTATCATAGTTCCTGGTCTACAAGTAGGCAATCCTGACTGTCCTCAACTCACCATTTTGAGTGTTTGGTTTGGGAGCAGCCCTGATTGCAGCTTCTATGAAGCTAGCAGACCCAACAGAGGAACTTTCTCCCCTTAGCCTCCTTTTTCTCTCTCTCCTCCTCCTCAATCTCCTCAGGGATCATTTTCCTTTTCCCTTTGTCACACACAGACCTTTGTCACTCAGGGTGGAGAGAGCTTTGGCCTTTATTGCTTGGAGTAGCATTCATGATTTGGCCAGAGAGAGGTTGAGATGGATCTTCACCAGTAGGTGTCTCATCAAGGGAATGGACTTCTGAACTAGTTGTGGGTGTGTCAGGGCTCTCAGGTTCTATCACTGGGCCTTTAGTCAAGGTTTCCCTTTGAAGCTAATCTCAGCGTCTGCCTCAACATCAAGTTGACCAATGACATTGCCTGATTGCCTTTGTCTCCTTCTGAGGTTGAACTCTTCACTAACATTGTCTTGAATCCTTTGAGCCAACTTGTTAGCTTGTCTACATTGGCTTGGATTGACAAGTGGCATGTTGATAAGGTAAAGACCTTCATAGTAGTTCAATGTCTAAAAATTGAAGACTTCTTATTACCCATGAACTAATTGAAGAATAAAGGCTCTTTTAGTAGCATCATACATCTACCCTATGATGTAGTTGTAAGTTCCTTGAGGTGGGGTTGACACAACACTTGGAATGCCTTCCTAAAAAAGACTATGAATAAAAGTTTATAGAGTGCACATCAATATAAACTTGAAGAAGTTGTTGAGTATGGACAGTTGCAAGCGAAGATGGTGAGTCCTCAAAGTCCATGCTCTATGAAGAACTCCCAGGTTCGGTGATTGTAATGACTTTCTCCCCCTTTTTAGTAGCATCACCCTCTTGCATAAGTGAGGTAGGAGTTAGGTTAATCACATTCATAGGTTCGTGTGTTCCTGGTTGAGCTCTTCTTAAAGGTCTCCCAGCTAGTTTCTCCTTGAGATAAGAAATCTCAAGTTGCGTATCGTTGACCTTATTATGTAAGGTAGTCACCTAAAATTCCAAGTGACTAACCTTAGAGATTAGATATGTGCATGTTTTTGATAGTTTTTGCACCTTTAGTCGCAGATTCCACTCTTCTTCATTAGAAGATTCATTGGGGGATGAGATAATTGGACCAAAGTCCTCAGTCTCACCACCAACATAGTTTTCTTGGCTGTTGGTTTTACTCTGCTCATTGACTACTTTAGAATGAGTATCAGTGGGATGACTTGCCATGGTTGAGGTCTTAAATATATAATCACTTGTAGAAGTGAGAGCCTCTTCTATATGGACTTCTTGAGTAGAATCCGGAAGATCCACCTCAGTAGTGGGTAGATGGTGTGGGCTAGACAAGGGAGAAGCAGGACACTCATCTCTCTTTGAGTGGGAGACGAGAAGAGAGAATCATGATACTCACTAAAACCCAAGTCCCCATCATCATAGAAGTCAAAGTTGGGGATTGGATAGTTAAGATCTAAAGGTTGGGGTTGGTAAATTTCCCCTAAAGGTTGTTCACTAGAGACTCTGAGTGAAGGCTTAAGGCTGTTGGGCTAGTGAGCTCATCAGGATGAGCATGAGGAACCTCAACACCGATGCTCGAAGAGATAGGAGTGGTTTGCTCCTCAGGGGAAGTGGGAGCTCTAGTGTCCACTTCCTCCTATGTGGGTAGTAGTATGAGGGCCTGCACAAACTGAGTAACTTGTGCAGGGGTTAGTTTGGATTTTTTTTGTAGGTGAGGGTGATTTGTGGCTGTTTCAGTGGTTGATAGGTAGAAGGTATGGGTTCAACACTAGCTTGTGTTGCTAGGTTGTCACATTGAGCAATGAGCTCTAATATTTTGGGGACAAGGGCTGTTTCTACCTCAGAGAAGCCAATAGTTGGCTTCTTCAAAATTTTAAAGATGTCTGGCTTCATCTGTCCTAATTTAAGAATATTACTTGTTTCCCTCAACTGTGAGCCCAATTCACAATTAAGAATATGTTGAGCATATCTAGGAAACATATAATATTCAAAAGAGTCCAAGTTAGCAAGCAAATTTGTATAAACAAACTGAGAATACATGAACTTGACCCCTTTAACCATCCCATGCACTATGAAGGAGAGATCTTAAGGAATCTAGTCCCGGCCCCTATGCTTGTTAGACAAGATGTGGATGACTAGGATGAGACCTTCCTTTTCTAAAGATCTTTACAGAGAAATCCCCCTGATAGCCCATCTACTGGACGGATTGGTTGACAGCTTCTTTAGGAAAGAACAACTCACCTTCCTCATCATCCAGCTGAAGATAGGTGTTTATGATGACTGGAGTGATGAAGATTGTCCTCCTTTGCACTATGGCAGATAGTGACTTCTCCCTATCCAGAATGACCTTTTGACAGGTCTTTCAGAAATGAAGCAAATGATCCTCATAAAGAACATGATCAATGGTAAGGGAGGTGGAATAGTTTGATAGAGCCAAAAATCGACAAACCTCTAAGAAATGAGGATCTTTCTCAAAGTTTAATAGAGCAACCTGATTGTGTTGCCTGTGTAACTACATGGAAAAGTTTGGGTCATTTCTATGGTTAAGGTTGGCCATTTGAGAAAGCTTAGAGGTGAAGGAACTGAAGAACAAAGGCGGTTTTTGAGAGAATTTTGGAAATTTAGGTCTGGGGAAGATGGAGATGATAAAGAAAAAGAGGGAACCGATAGGTTTATATATGAAAAGGATTTCAGACAAAGTTAATGAAAGAGGATAAACTTTAAAATCCAGATATCGGTCCCACCTCTGAAAAGGTAATTTGCTTTTTGCTCAAACAATAGTTTTCTTGGAAGTCGAAAATCTTCTGAAGGTAATTTGTCTTTGAAAGTTTTGATAAAAAGCTTTGGAAGCCAAAATGACTTTGAAGATATTCCTGAGAGTTTTGAAAATTTTGCTTCGGAAGAGAATTAAGACTTGGATGTTTTATTCAACTAAGAATAAAGCTTCCGAGAGTTAATTTTCTTCGAAAGAAAAATATCCTTGAAAACATACAAATGCTTAAGAAAAGATTAAGCTTTGGAAGATATTTCAGAAATTTCTTCCGAAGGCAATTTTACTTAGATAGTTGTTTGTTTTAAAGACATAAGTTTCTTCCCAAGATAAAATCCATATCTTTCGAAGAACTAAAAGATCAAGATTTTCAAAAATCTAAGGAAAATCTTCTAAAAGGATTTTCTTCCAGAGAGAACAAACACTTATAAAGGTGATAAAATAGACAACTTAGGACACACATATTTTAGAAATAATATGAATTAGTTTAAAAAAAGCTATTCAAGGTTAATCATCCCAATAGCTGATATAAGATACATAAATCTCTATTCATGAAAGGCTTTGGTGAACAGATTAACATATTGTTCATTTGAGTTAACCTTGACTAGTTTGATTAATCCCTTTTCAAAGTTATCTCTAATCAAATGATACATGATATTGATGTGTTTTATCCTTGAGTGCTATACAGGATTATCTATGATAGAAATAGTACTATTGTTGTCTATGTGAATGGGAGTCTCTTAAAAGTTGAACCCATAGTCTAGCATCTGATTCTGAATCCAAAGCACTTGAGCATAACAACTTGTAGCAACAATGTATTCAACTTCAGCAGTTGATGCAGAGACACAGGATTGCTTCTTGCATTGCCAAAAGATAACCCTTCCACCAAGAAACTGACATCCCCCTGATGTAGCATTTACAGTCATGTTGCATCTACCATAATCACTATTTGTATATGCATACAGATTAAAGTCAGAATTCTCTGGATACCAAAGGCCAAGTGTTGAGGCACCTTTGAGATCTCTTAAAATTCTCTTGATAGTGATAAGATGTGACATCTTGGGATTGGCTTGATATCTTGCACAAACACATGTGACAAACATGATATCAGGCCTGCTAGTTGTAAGGTACATAAGAGACTCAATCATAGCCCTGTAGAGGTGTTCATCTGCATACTCCCCCTCAAGATCAGGCTCAAAGGTGTAGTTTCTTGCTATGGGTGTCTTAAAAACCTTGCATTCAGTAATTAGTGCTTAGTTTGGAGATATATCTTCCATCTAAAAACTCCGGTCAAAGCCTCCTTCTTCAACAACAACTGTAACTTGCGGCTTTGGCTTCTCACTTTGAGTGGTTTTCTTAGTGTAGTTTGGTCTAGTTTGTGTTTGGCCAGAATTTGTCCTTGGTGCCTTGCACTCCCTAGAAAATTGGCCCATTTGGTTACAGTTGTAACACTTGACTTTGCTTTTATCCAACCCAAACTTTCCACTGACTGTATTGCTTGGAAACTTCCTTCTTGTCCTCTTGTATAACTTCTTGGATTTGTGAGTGAATAGAGCCATCTGCTGGACTATTTCTATATACTCCAAATCATCTGGATGGATATAGTCCAGGTCTTCAAAGGTGAATAGAAAGTTTCCTGAGCTTTCATCAGAAAACACAAAGGCATGTGAAGAACTTGTCTCTTGGAATGGGCTTCCTTGAGTGTAGCTTTCTCTTGGTGTCTCCGGGAAAGTGATGAAAGGACCCTTTAGTGAGTTGTCAGGGTAGCATATAAGATGATGTTGAGGTTCTATGATATCCTTTCAGTCACATGTAGGGCTGAACTCATCTGACTACTGGAGTTACAAGATGAACCTTGCATGTTCATCTCCATCTGGTATCCATTGAGAATACCATACAACTCCGTCAAGGTGAGAGTCTTAAGGTTCTTAGTTCTCTTTATAACAACACAGTAATGTATTCGTTTCCTAGGAAGAGATGACATAAACTTCCTTACAATATCCCTGTTTTCAGTGGTCACTCCAATATTCATTAGAGTGTCCATAATCTCAACATACCTAAAGTATTGTGGAGTCATGGTTTCACCTGTTTTAAAGGTGAAGTTTTCAAACTGCTGCTTCAGGAGATCCTTCTTATTCTCCTTGGCTTTAGTAGAACCCTTATATATTAGTTTCAATGCATCCCACAACTGCTTAACTGTTTTGCATTTCTTGAAACCTCTATATACATAGTTTCGAAGAATAGTCTGAAGGGCTGTCATGGCTTTGTGATCAATCTCTACTCTCTTTCTGTCTTCATCAGAGTAGTCAGCCACAGTATTTGGAATCATACCACCTCCAGCAGCAGCTGAAGAGGTGCTTGGTATGTAAGGTCCAGTGACAACGGATCCCCACATCCTAAAGTCTTATGACTTGATGAAACCTTCCATTCTTTGACACTAAGTGTCAAAGTCTTCAGGAGTGATCAGTGGGGACTTTGTCATGGTTCCAATTTCCATATCAACTTTAGTGAGAGATGCCATTTGAGATGTTAAGTATTTTATGTATGAGAGAGATCCTAAGATGGTGAGATCTTACAATCAAAAGGCTGGAAAGCTCTAATACTAATTGCAAGATCGTTTAAAGGGGTTAGTCACTTACAACACAACACACAATGACGAGATTGATTTCGAACACTTAACATATTAAATGGGGAACTACCACCCAGTCACCTTGATACGAAGTAACACAAGTAATAAATAGATAGAACAAGAACAATATCAATAACACAAGTGTTTGGTTTTCAAGAAAGATGTATATTGATCTCAAGTTCCTTACAAGTGTTTCCAAGCATATGATGATGTAATATTACAAAGGGACCCGAGATACTTTATACTACATTCTATAGCTGGCCATACTTTGAAGGCCATCTGGATACATGATCTATACAACAATATCAATGTAAAGTCAAAAATCAGATTGCATTTTGACTAGTGACTATAACATGCCATAGCTCACATCCGAATGTATTACAAAAAGGATAGAATTACATAAAGTAGAAAGAAACAGACTCAAGACCCCAATGTACAGTTTACCAAAAGCATGGACCTTTCACCAACTTGTGAAAGTTGGTGAGTCAAACAGAGTTGCAGCGGAAAGGTGGTCCAGCTTTATGGTAAAAGTACATCAGATAATAGCATGTACTCAAAAGTCTTCGAAAGAAATTCGTGTTCAAGTGTTGGCTTTGGAAAACTTTGTCTTGAAGCTTTGATAGACTTCATGTTTGGCATCGGAAGATATTGGTCTTTGCTTCAAAAGATTTCACACTTAAAATGTTTTCTAAGGTAGAGTATGAAACTTCCGAAGCATTCTACTTCAGCACTTTGTGTATGCATGCATGACTAGCTATTTGGATGTTTTGGGTTACATCAGCCTTATATGAGTCCTTATAAATAGATTAAAGTTCATGAAATGAATATTGGACGATCAATATCGTCAAGCTGACATGTACAAAAAGGTACGTCTTAGCAAATTACTTAGGTCATTTTGAAATTGAAAGCTTAATAAGACATGATACTACAAAGAGGGCCAAGTATGGTTTTGACATAGGTTTCTCATTCATTTATGGTTTTCAATTCATGTATTAGTCCAAAAGAGACATAGGTTCCAACTAAATGAAGTTAATTGGGTTATATCTAATTCTTTTGTTGTATCTAGATCTTAGAATGACTTCTAAAGGAAATAGATTTTGTTCTTTGTTTATTTGCATGTTTAGTTGAATAGTTTGGTTGAACTTTTTATTTGCTCTAATTATGGTATACACGAGCTTTGTGTTAACAACAAAGTTTACTTTTCATTTCAACGTGTCCACATAGGTACAGGTTTTAGCTTGTAACAGACTTAGGTTTAAGTACATATTGATCCGTTAGTAGATTATTAGAAGTTTGAATTTGTTGGGGTGGTTAACTTTTGAGTTACTTGATACGAATCTGTTTTCTGTTAGAAAAAGTTTGTTCTTGGTGTGTCAACATTTGTATTAAAAAGATCTAGGAGTGACTTGCACAAGGTATAGATTTTATTCTTTATTGCTTCAGCTAATGGTTAATGCTAAGTCTAGGAAGTCTTTCAATATAAATAATGTTTTAAAAGTCAAGATACCAAAACACCAAATCACTGTAATGCTATAACTCCCATCTTTCTCCTACTGTGCTAAAAAACATTCACACAATTTATTAACAGTAAGATGTTTGTATCCACATATAAAATTAGCCTAATAAATATTAAAGTTTAGGCATGCCAGTCTTTTAGAATAAAACAAAAGATATGGTCCACATGATTATGATCTAATATGAGATATTTTTGTTCTTTAATTAATTCTTAAGGTGTATTAGGAAAAATCATGCAATCTAATGTTCCTCAACTTTATTATGAAACTATGGTGTATGTTAGGCAAACAGTTGTGGATGAGATTTGTCATGGATGAGATTTGCCTTGTCTGTTTTCCACCAACAGCGTTTAGTAGCATGAGCAAACCCGTATTTTCTAATTTGTTAACTTTTGATAAAGTTTTTTTCCTAGATTATATAAATTAAATGATTTGTGGCTCTAGTTTCAGGTATCATCACTCTTATGCATGTTGAATATGGTTTCAATTGAGATGCAATCTCCACTATTATGATTATGATATGTTAATTTACAAATGATAGTTTTGTGAAAGTTTCAATAGATTTTACAAACGCAACAGATGAGCTAATTAAAGGTAATTAAATTTAAGCTTTTAAACATGTCAAATGGGAATTATAAGTTCTTTAAGTAGTTTGAACAATATAGCTTTAATCATTCTGATATGCTGGGGTTTTTAATTAGTTCTTTAATTTGTTTAAAAAAAGCCATTTACTATGGTATGAGTGTCCACATTAGTGGATCTAGAGACAATTAAACGAGGAGGAAGACTTGCGTGATATGGACAGTTTAAATAAACTTTTAATTCCTAGAGAGCATTGATGAGCTTCAAGCTGCATAGAAGAAACTAAAAAATAATGTTTATTTGTATGTTCTCTTTATTATGCATATAAATGTGCCATGGTGTTTAAAGCAATCAGGATGTTGTAAGAGTCATATGCAAAGGATGGACAGTTTGTTAAAAAAAAGTGTGGAAACCCTTGATTCTTTTAAATAATATAAGTATGTTGAAGTATGTGCTCTTTCACCTTTATAGATACAATTATGATGTTTTAATTTAATTTATTGCTCAGTGAGACTATGAAGTTTATTTTTCTCCACCATGTTTCCTCTTACATTTATTAGCAAATACAACATAAAAAATTACCGCTAATAAGTCAGTCAAGGCTCTTATAAATTAAAAACATAGTACCAAATAGGAAAACACTCTCTCATTATTGAAGGCTAATGCTAGTTTCTTTAAAAGTATTAGATCATTGATAAGTCTCTCATTATTACATGAATTTTGAATAATATCATAAAGTTGAAAAAACTTGAACCGTAGAACTATACATCTTAAAACATCATATCTAGACGTAAATCATATTTAAGCAAACATATCTTCCCTAAAATCAGAGAAAAACATAAAAATAAGGATCTAGAACTCATCTTTTCACGAAGAACTAATAAGAAGACCCTAACAAATAGTATGTATCAAGATCTACACATACACACGTAAAGGGTGTCAACTTTATCTATCAAATGGGGTATAAACACCAAATAAACGTAAATCTAGCATAGATCTATCATTCTATAAGTAAAAGTTGATACCTTACTTGAGTTCTTAAACTTCCTCATTCTAGAAACACAAGCTTTCTCTGTCTAGCAGCCCCTCCTTCGCAAGAAGGTTTGCATAGAGTGCTCACTCATCGTTTTATAGGTGCTTAGAGTGTTGAAATTTTAGTTGTCTATCTTTATTCCCTATATCTATTTAAAACATCAAACTGATCCGCTTTCTTAATTTTCTTTCGAACCTGCCAAATACCAGAGTGTTACAAGATGATTTGTGTCGATTGTCAGTTTCTTTTCGATTTATTTTTTATTATGGATATAAAAGATTTGTTAGATGAAATACACAAACAATTCTATGTAAAATAATATGTCGTTCCCAATATATTTAATGTTTATTTGCATTATAAAATGATTAAATCCATCAATTTACATTCAAAATTTCATATGTTGTTTTAATTTCATTTTAAAAATTTTATTATTTTGAATAAAGTTGAAACAACTAATAAAATTTTCAGAGTGAAACTAAAACAACTAACAAAATTTTTAGAGTGAAACTGAAACAACTTATAAAACTATTGGAGATAAATTGATGTTTTTAATTTTTTGTAGGAAAATAGTTATTTTTAACAAATCTTAAGGAGTATAATCGAACTTAACTCTAGTTTTTTATGTTCTTAATATATTTTAATGATTATTATTTTATAAAATAATAAAAAATAAAGATTTTTAGGTTACTAGTTTAGATCTTAAGTCATGTTTTCAAGCGGCTAAAGCTTTTATATCATCTCAATAGTTTTGCTTTTTTTCTTTTTGTAACAAATAAATTTTATTTTATTTTATAATTTTATTTTATCTTATTATTTTAAGTTAGTTAAGTAAACCACCCTTTAAGTATTAAGCAATACATAAAAGGCCGTTAAATATAAAATGATTCGAAAAAACTAACAGAGTTAATGTCATTGATTAAAATCCTTACAAAATTCAAACCTTAATAATTAAGAGTTAAAAGATTCATTTTGAACTAAAAGGGTTATATATACGAAACCGTTACAAAATCCAACCCTTAAGAATCAAAAGAGTTACAATATTCTGCTTTAAACTAAAAGGGTTATACATACCAAATCCCAAGGACCAAAATAATAATTTACTTTAATATTTAAAGGTTATTGGATTTTAATAATCTCAACTTTCATTTATTAATCGAGATTAATCTCACTCATGAAATGTTACAGACACTCCTAACTTTGAATTGGATTTTCTTTCAACAATCTCTTACTAACTGAAAGTTAACACTCGTTAGTTTGTTTGATGAAAGGGGGTTAACTTTAAGCCATTTTTCAACTTTGTCACAGCCCAACCTCTATTAGGTCCTTTTTTCAGTTTCTAACATCTATCTTTACTTAAAATCTACCTTTAACAAGTCAAGTTGTTTAATTAAGAAGATGAAGATCGACGGGTTTTAGGTTGATGAAGTTTCAGATTGACGGATCTGACAATTGATTTTAACTTTTTGTTTAGTGTTTTGGTCATATAAGTAGTCCACGTCATCAAAAAACTAACGGTGTTAACTCTCAGTTAGTAAGAGATCGTTGCAGGAAAATAAGTTCAAAGTTGGGAATGTCCATTACATCTACTGAGTTGGGATTAATCCCAGCCAATATATAAAAGTTAGAATTATTAAAATCCAATAACCCAATAATTAATTCAGTTCATGTGCTTTAAATTATAATTCCTTAAACTTTAGAAATCATGTGAAATTACTTCTATGTCCTTCTCATATATATAAAATAACATGTTGGTTTAATTTAAGTTTGATTATCAGATTATCTAACCTTATATAAGATATTGATTTTAAGTTGATTCGAGTAATTTTGATATGGGAATAAAAAAATTTAAAACAATGTGCTCTGAACATCAACCATTGATTAAACTCGACAATAAAACATATTTTGATGAAAAAAAATACAATGTTTAATTGCAAAACTTATGAACTTTTTTATGTTCAATCCGAAATAATTATTTGATGAATTGTTTGACCAACTAAACAATAATGGATTGAATGGTCTAGTATATACTTCCATAAGCAGTTTCATATTTAAAAATTATATTGATCGTAATCAAACTCAAATGGGAGGTTACTGAAAAAAATTAGTCATGTTGAAATTAAAACATTTGAGTTCAAGTCTACTCTTAACTATTTCAAAAATTGTCAAATGAATGTTTATAGTTTATTAGGATAATTAAAGTTGAACTGGTCAAGTAGATGATGAAACTAATTTTTCAACTCAAGTGGTTGAACTGAGGTATTCAAGTCAACTAAATAAAAAGGTTTTATGTTTGAGTCTCGTTTGAAACAAAAATACTTTAAGTTGAACAAGATGTTACCTAGTTGTGGGTTTTCTCTCAGGGGATTGGGGGTCTGATCCTGACTGGAAAACTAATAAGTGAGACCGATTAAGATAACACATATTATGGAAACATAATCTACATTTGCCGTTAAAAAAGTATGATGGTGAAATTAGTCGTTGAATATGTAAAATTATTCAAGTATTGTTAGGTAAATATTGAAATTTTGAGAACACAAATTGTCAAGAGAGTCTACTCAAATTGTCAAGGTGAGTTTGCGGCTCATTCATTGTGTACTACCAGCTTCGAGTTTGGTTTTGGACCACATTGTGGTCCCAAATCACACCCTACATTATGAGTAGTAATTACAACTCATTTATTATAGAAGTGAATGTAGATATGAATTATTCGAAGTCTTCCTTAAGGCTTTCTATTTTTGGAAAGTTTGGGGGCACTTTCAACAAGTTATAACAAATAAATTGAATATTAGAATAAAGGTTTCATAGAAAACACGTATTACATAAGTTAAATTTGTTTAATCTTCTCATGTTACTCTATTATATCTTGCTTATCAACTTTCAAGGATCTAGTATTTATGTTCATACAAAGAATCATGTTCTATGAGGTATTGAGCGTCTTTATTTTGACTTTGGATATTCTTATCCATTTTTTATGAAATTTTGAGGGTGTTTTCATAAGCTTTTCATGATTTTTTTCCCTTCATTTTTTGGTTTTTTTTATATATAATATAATTGATGTAACTATCATTTCTTAGATTTGTATAAAAGAACAAATTAGGGTGTAAAGTTTTTATTAAAACTAATTAAAGTTGAATTTTTTATAGAATAACAAGGTTGAATTTCTTTTAAAATAACTCGTTTGACCCAAATTCGTATTTTGTCAAACAAATAAAAAATATCCTGGATCTAAGAAAACGTAATCTGTTGTGGACAAAGAGTGTTAAAAGCTAAAGAACAATGATGACGGGATTTGAACATGAAACTCTATTAAAAGAAGCCAGACGTCTACTAGAGTACCATAAAGAGGCCATCTTAAATGTTTCTATGTTTTGATTTATAGTGTAAAATATGTAATTTGCAATGCCAATTTTTTTATATTTTGAATTTTAAATATTAAACACATAATGTGTTTATTAAGTATTTGAACGAACTGATCTCAGAGGTTGCAAAATAATCTAATACAATTTGAGTTACCTTTAACCAAATTATTTGTAGCTATCTTTTTAAGCACAATTAATTCAATCGTTAAGATAAATTACACTAGTATAGTACTAATATAATAATAAAGATTATGAGAAGTTAAGAAAATATCATTTGCCGAATAAATTTTCTAAGAAAATTTTCAAATACTTTTTATCGAACAATATTTTATTTTAATATTATGTAAACTAGTGTTACTATTCTACAACCTAAACTTTAAATGTTGTGTAACTTAGTATGAGAAGTTATAAATAACACTTATCTTTCTCACAACGCTAACTTTCATGATATAATAAAACACGTAATGCTATTTTATAACATATTTTTAGTATTACATTATTTTAGAGTCAACTAATTATACTTATACACATTTTCAAAGTTATAATCAATAACCCTCCTCAAGTTTCTTTAGTGACTTTTTTATCGTTGAGGCCTAAACTCTTTTCTAAAATTTAAAAAATATTATTTGGCCTCTCTTAAATTTCTAAAAATTAGTGTTTGTCTCTGTACAATATAAATCCGAGTCTGTTTACATTTAAAGTATTAAAAATGACTATAGTTAAATATAAAATGTTTGTATGCTTAACTTTATATATGTTTTAAAACTATTTACGCTTCAACAAATGTCTAAGTTTGATGTAAAATTTGTTTTGATACTAGTTGAAACAAATATATATATTTCGACATAAGTTTTGTTTGGAAATGTGTCGGATCAAATATAATACATTTTCGTTTAATCTACATTTCGACGTTAATTAATTCAGTCACGAGCCAAATATAAATGTTTTGACATAAATTTTGTTTGGAAAAAAAGTCGATATAGTTCGAAAACAAGTAGGGTCGATTGTAATTTATATATTATCATGTTGCGTACAATGTCACGGCAACGCGCGGCTGGTAAAGAAACTAGTTGTAAAATAAATATAAGATAGAATATAATATGTTTATGTATGTTTATAATTTAACATATATATATATATATATTATATATATATATATAGGGGAATGATCGAATGAGAAATAATGTGAGAACTCTAAGAACCAATCTCAACCACTAGTTCTCAATGGTAAAATTGTAATTAACAAAAACATATTTAAAAAAATTATAAATCGAAAGATAATATAAAAATAAAAAAATAAAAACACAAAAATATTCCCCAACTTTCCCTCTTTCATAAAAAAATATAAAAAATTTTATAAAAAAAATTGCGTTTTTTAACGAAATTCGTTTTACACATGTGTAATATCGGATTTACACATGTGTAAATCCATTACTACACATGTGTATAACTAGATTTACACATATGTAAACAACGGATGTACGATTTTTTTAGAAAAGTATATCAATATGGTAGGCGTTGGAAAGTTAAAAAAATACTGAATTTTATAGTGAATTTGTTTTTGAAAAATGATGTCGTGAAAAAAAGTTACGAACGTTTAAAAAAAGGGGGGGAAATAGCATGTGATTTGCATCTGATAAAAATGAGTGGCTGAGATTGATTCCTAAAGTTCTTAAAAAAAAAGTGGTTCTCATTTGAACCCTCCCTTATATATATATATATATATAAGATTTGTTCATGTCACATGTAAAAGCGATATTAAAAAGATAAAACTTTAATAGAAAAAAACAGAAAGATTATTCAAGAAAATATAATGGTTTGTTAAGTACGTCTAAACTCGTGTGGATTTAGACAACCCTATTATATGCTAATCTTAACTTTATTTTAACCTATGAGTAATATTGTTGGAACTGGCCAGATATCAAAATGTCATAATTAAGAATAGATTTAATAACTGCCATAAATATTGTGAAAATTTAATATTTGTGTGATCTCAAATGAATTATTGAATTACTTATGATTTGCCACAGATTTAAAATTTTAAATACTTAAATAAATAAAATGGGAAGCAAGAAGTGTATCGGTAAATAAAATTTTAAAGAAGAAAACCAAACAACAAAAAGGAAAGCTAAAATACGATTCGGTGGATGGGTTTAAACGAAAATGCTTCAATTAGACGTAATCAGACCAGCTAGGGCACCCGGTTTCTGGTCCGGTAAATTATGAAACCATTACCTATGAGTATAATCACTTATGATAGTGATACATATATATATATATATATAATACTTTTTAACCTTTTAATTAAAATAATTGTTTATTAGTTTATACACGTAATTCAATATAATACTTTGTTAATGATTGGATTTTAAATTACCATATTACACGTCAAAGTTGAACACTTTAGGCCATAACCCATTTTATCAGTATTTAATATTAAAATAAGCAGTTTAATATTCTTTCACAAGACAAAACAAATATTGAATGTTCATATAGTGCCTAACTGCCTATGGTCTATGAAGCAGATTTTAAACACAAGTTATTTTACCCTATCATGATAGTTGTTTCACTGGAACTAAATAAGATAGCAAAACTAAACACATTAAAAGTAACTAGTTATATTACCTGTCATGCAATGCGTGACGTAATACGTAGTGTAATTAAGTATAGAATACAATCGACTCAACTCAAAATCGACAAACTGAAATGAATCAAAATGATGCTTACTGAACTTCACTTGTGGTTTTTGGTAGAATTGGGACTCAACTTAGAAGCAAAAATCAAAGTCTTCTTTGTATACTTGGGGTCAAAATGTAAATTTTCCAAACGACAACACTTTTTCTTGAAATAAAAAGTATACAAAAATGCTGCAACAGCTCCATATTACACACCATCTAAGGCATTGTTGAATACAATGGTCTATCCTTAAAGATGAAAAAGTACTAACCTAAATCACAATTAGAGCTATTGTGACTTATTGACTTCATCTTTATTAATAACACCTAATAATACGAAACAAATTCCAAATTTTAAACACGGAAAACCTAGTCGCAAAGATATAATTATCAAAACACATAAACACGTATCAAATGACAATCAAAATTTTAAAATGACACAACAGAAAACTATAGTCCCTTTAGCAATGTAAATGAAATCAGATAACCATATGAATAGGAAATGTTAATCCGTAACAAACATGGTTTTGAAAACCGAACGTTAAACCAGTGGTCAGACCAGTTGAACTGGCGGTCGGACCGGGAACCGGACCGATTGAACCGGTTTTTTATATAATTTTTTATTTTTTATTTTTACATATATTTATAAAATTAATTATAATTTTATCCGGTTCTTATATACGGTCTGACCGGTTGAACCGCTTCGACCAGCGGACCGGTAAAATATCCAGTTCATTGTCTAGTCCGGTTTTAAAAACATTGGTAACAAATGAAAAAACACGCATAGAAATCAATTTTAATCATTATAATAAAAAGGCGGATCAATAGAACATAAATCACATCCACAAACCACCTATGATAACATGGAGCAAGAGATATATTATAAAATAAAGGTGGTGTTTGTTTTTCTTAATACCTCTTCCCCATCTTTTCATCTGTGCGTACGCAGACGTGGGAAGAGGTTTTCAATGCGCAGAGTGTTTGTTTTTGGAAGACGTTTCATTAAAATGTTTTCTTGAGGTCTGCATGGAGAAGATGTGGGCCTATGACCAATGTTGTTGAGACCGGATCGGACCGGCCGGTCCAACCGGTTCGACCGCGAATCAGGGCTGGTCCGGTCCGGTCCGGTCTGGTGTGACTCGTTTTGAACTGGTCGAACCGGCCGGTTCGTCCCGAACCGCTGGTCGGATCAGGAAATCGGACCGGTTTTCCTTTTTTTTTAATTTTAATGGGTAAAAACGGGTTGTTAAACCATAAATTAGTACGTCGGATATACAAATATAGTTAAGTTTTATATATAACTATAATATATATATATATATAAATCATATATAAATTACTTATATTTAATTACATATATAAATATAATTAAAATGTAGTTAAATCCGGTTCAACTGGAGGCGTCCGGTTCGACGTCCGATTCGGTTCTGAGAACATTGCCTATGACTTCTGAGATCTTCTAACCTCTTCTCACCTCCTCCACCTCCCCCACCGGCCGCCCCACCTCCCCTACTGGCCGGACCATCGCCGCCCCACCATCCCCTACCGGCCGCCCCACCACCCCCTACCGGCCGCCCCACCTCCCCCACCGGTCCGACCATTGCCGCCCCACCACCCCTACCGGCCGGACCACCGCCGCTCTCGCCTCCCCCTCCCCCCACCTTCTCTTGCCCCCCTCCCACCTCGCCCGTCGACCGCCTCCACCTCCCCTACCTACGCCCGCCTCCCCCCTCCTCCTACCTGCGCCCGCCGACCCCCCTCCCCACACATCGCCCACTGGTTGCTTGTACATATGGATGTGTATATATGTTGTATGTACGTATGGATGTGTGTGTGTGGTACAAGTCCAAAGAAATAAATGTTAAAAAATAGGTTTAATTTAATAGGTTAAAAATATGTTTAATTTAATTACAAAATGTTTTTTATCATTCTGCAAATGTTAAAAACAAACAGTTTTTTTCTTGTAGACTGCAGACGTTGGTCCACCCCTTCTGCTGTAGATGTCTGCAAATGTGATCCGCAGACTGCAGACGTTTTCCTGTAGAAAAAACAAACAACATCAAAGTGTGTCATATGCTGGTCTATATATGTATCCCAATGTTTTTAGGCTATTCTCTTGAAAACTTAGAAAAGCCAAAACAAAACTCCCCACATCAGGTGAAACCTTGTCTATTTGGTAGTATAAACTTACAATTATATAATAAAATGAAGTAATTTAAATAGCAAATCAAGTTAAAGCAAAAAAGAGAGGTACGTTGAAGGAAAAATGTTTTTATCCTTTTATCCTATTTTATTTTATGTCGCCGGTAACATCTTCTACTCCGAGGTAGGAAATAGCTCATCGGATAGCCGTGGCTTTCTCCTCAATGTCGTCGCTACGCAGCTCAAAAAGAAGGAAGCTATGAAAAAGTCACCGTAGATTAGCCGGTAACATCTTCTACTCCTCAATGTGTTAAGCACCTGATTTTAACAGAGCTCATTATTTAGTTTACACATGGCTTAAAAACATGTAAACTAAATCGACCTACATATACGGTGCTTCTTGACCGTAGATTAGAAAATCGATGGATGGGATGTTCATAACAATACTATATTCGTTTTTAAATGATAGTATAATATAATATTAATATAACTTATCGCAAAAGAAAGAGAAACACGGATAGTTGGTATTGTGGAGACATAAATGTGACATTGCACATTTGCACATGTTCGATCACATAGGCTTTTGCTTTTGGTTTGGTGTGAAATAACTATTTGCCTACAACCCATTGTTTATTTCCTTTAATTACACAAGAAATAGTTATTCAATTAAATATTTAGAATATGTCATTCGGATTATTATGAAACTAATATTAATTGATTTGATAAGTTCTTACAATTATAAATATAAATGGAGAACTTATAAAAAATAAAGGGTTAATATCTTAAGAAGTCAATTATACAAATTATATTTGTCAAAAAGCTCTCAACATTATAATTTTGGTACAATAAAGTCCCCCAAAGTATAAACTAATACAAGAAAGTCATTGAGCTAATTTTCTCATATTAAAAATCTCTAAACTATCTAAGAGATTTTGAACTTTTTTGTAACAAATAACTTATTAACTCTTAAAATGATTATTATGTAACTATTTAAAAAATCTCAACTACATACATTTTAAAACAAGTTTAGAAACTCTAATATGAAAAAAAATAGTTTGGTGATTTTTACAGTATAATTTTTTTTTCAATTCAATATAATTTAATATACCAAAATCAAATTGGAAGACTTTCTCATGAACGATAAAAAAGGTAAATAGATTTTTAAGGTACTGATTCAAAGTATGCTGTTTACATATCCTTAGCTAAATATTATTGCTTTTTTAAAGAGAGATCTTGGTGGAAAATTGTCTTTTTTTATTTAAAAGGCCGAGTATTAATTCTATAAACTGGAGTTATATGATAAAAATTTAAGTAAATTAAGATTTTAGTCCCTGTGGTTTGACGAAAATTACTATTTCAGTCCAATTGTTTATTTATTACAGTAACAGTCCAATAGTTTCAGCCTTAGTTTAAATGTCACCACATCCACTAACACCGTTAATATTATTCCGTTAAACTCATGTAAAATGACTATTATGCCTTTGAACTTAAATTGTTACTGGTTTGCATTTCTCTCTCTGCTCTAGCACCATCGCCACCTCATGCCACCACAACCACTACCATGGCTTACCACCATAACCACTCAACAACACCATCAGTCACCACCATCGTTCATCCCCTTTCTATCATCGATTTTAGAAACCAAACACAAGTTTCAAAAATGGTTTAGTTGTATAATTTGGGGGTTTCAAAATAGAACCAGGTGTTATTAGATCTAATATGAAAATAATCAGGCCCTCCTCTTATAAGTTAACTTCAACAACCATCACTATCCACGACTGAAACAACCATCATCATTGTTCATCACCGACTTCAACCACCACCACCATTGTCACACCCTCAAAATCCACTTGCGGATTTTTACCACGAGGCGTGTGAACAAACCAGGATCACAGTCAATAGTTACTCAGAACGACTCTAAATACCATAATTTAAACAAAATCAACCAAAATACAAACTTTAAACAATGCGGAAGCGTTTTGAAAACAACCCAAGTCAATAAAGTATAACTATGGCAAAACAAGTGCCAACCCAAAAGAGTAAACTATAATTGTTAAAATGTTAAATTGTCTTGAAGCATCGTGTCTTAAAATGCAATGAACCGTGCAGTGCTCCTATGGCAAGCAAGCTAAGGACCTGAGAAAAGCATACTAAAATGTCAACACATAGATTGGTGAGTTCAAGAGTTTGAGTTCAATAAACATATAAACAGTTGTGATATATATAAGCAGTGTATGGTAATAGATAGCTAGTCTATTATCAGTAAATATTAATACATAGTGATTTTGCAATTGAAGCTGACTGTGATAGTTGTTGCCTCCTGTCACGACTTACCATGTCGTGACCATGTTCAATAGGACAAATTGCACCCGGTTGACCTCGAGTCACATAGGTGGGGCTCGTCAGACCCAGTAGTACTACCCAAGTTTCCCCGCTATCAAATATTAACAATTCAAAAGTGTGAGGACTTTTCCCATGGTAAACAACACTATAGTAATATTATACACAACTTAAATATTTAAAAGCATTCGTATAAATACCAGTATGCTATCTCCCCCAAAGAGATTAAATAAAGAGTGGGGCATGAACTCACCTGATGTATGCAAGAGTACTTAGGATTTATTTGAGAAACGAGAGGATAGCCAACCTTCAAAGGTTACCTAGATCATGTGAGTACATAAGTACGTGTAAATAAAAGACATGTGAAACCCTAATCATACAAAACCAAAGACTCAAGCTTCCAGAAAAATAGACACGTTTGACCTAATTGACCCGTGGTGACATTATGAGTTATAATTCAAATAAAGCCAATGAGCACATACAACATACATGATTAACATTCAAACAGTATCATACGTATGCTATATCAACCAGGTGTATCACTTAGATCATCATACAATCAAGTACTATACAAGTCATGCGAATCTAGAACATTAACATATCCATTAGTCATAATACAACTAACACGTCACACAAAGTTCAACCATTCATCACATGCCATGTGAAGCCACTCACGACTTCACATCCTAAACCCTGCCAATCCTACTAAGTAGGGGCCTCAAATCCGCACGCGTGTATAATGATCATAACCATATTCTTTAAGCATATGCATTGTATTCACAACATCACAACAATCAATTACCAGACCCAAGCATGATGTCCTACTACTACACAACATCCAAACCATACATGATCACCAAAGTCCAAATATCACCCATGATTATCCAAGCATGCCATACAACTAATTTAACACGTTCTATCACACTAGAATTTATCCTTGAACATACTAACAGGTTCCTATCATCCCAAACATGATCATAACATCATACTTCAACGTTTACACAAATAAAGTTTCCCTTTTGGGAAAGAACATCCCAAAATCTATCAAACATCCAAAGCATACATGAATTCATCAATAATATACCAATTCAAGCTCATACTAACATCTAAGCATGATCAACCACATTCAAACATCATAATTCACCAATTCATATCCAAAAGTTACTATCTTTAGTAACGCATGAACTATAACATGTTTTCTTGAATTTCTAATGATCACAACAACAATCTAACATCTAATTATCACCATGAACACATCCATAACATCATAACATCCATAGTTCAACATTTCATGCAAATAAAGTTACTATTATTAGTAACCTATGAACATCAACCCTAAATCATCAATTTCTTGCAAGATTCATGATTCCTAACATTCATACAACTTATTAATCACCACACATTCATCAAATAACCATCATTCACCCATAATCATGCCCAAAATCGAATTAGGGTTTGACTAGAATCAAAACCCATGATTAACCCACTAACAATATGTAATTCATCCATGATCGACGTTAACTAACATGCATTCAACCTAACTAACACATAAACATCATCAAACAACATCCAATTCGACCTAATGAGGATCAATTTCGAATCTAAGGTTCGGCCCTAATGAACCATTCACAAAAACTCGAAAAACCTAATCTTTAAACGTGTAATTGCTTGAAATTGATGTTTCCAACGTGTTCTAAACCTTGAAATCGAACCAATGTCGTGTTTCTTTGCTTGATCTTGATCGAATTCGAAGATGGAGAGGGGAAAGAAGTTTGATCGCGGCCGAAGGGTGGCTTTGGAGGCTAGGGTTTGTTTTATTAATTTTTTTATTTACATATTTACCCTTTTAACTCTTGTAATTTGTATTTTATAAAAACTAAGCTTTAAACTCTTTGTAAAGTGTTTTTAACTTCATAATATAAAGATATAAACTTATAAAATTCATTATATATCTTATCTTTATAAAAACTCAAGACATACGAATAAATATGCACGTTTCCGCGTTACGCGATAAATTCTTTAATTAACCTTTTAAAAATGTGTAAACACATAAACATAACCCAATATTCACATAATCACTTAGATTCACATCAAATTAACATTATTCATTATTATTAGGTCACCAACGTTAAACGACAACTAGTGTGTGCTCACGACACGTGTATACAAGACTTAACGGAACTAACGGAGTTTGGTAACGGAAATTTACCGGATGTCACAACCATCATCTATTAGTACATGCATCATTGTCCCTGCCCCCTTTTGTTCCCCTGAATGGAGCATCATTTCACCTGTGAAATCGAAAAGGTAATCTAGCAAGATCTCCGCCCGTGCAATCGTCACCTGGGTTATCTCAGGCCACCATATCTTATTCATCTACTTAAAATTTGAAAGTATTCTTCTTCACTAGCGATTTTGAGTGATTCAGATTTGTTCAAGGTGTTTGGTGGTTAGCTACGAAGATGTGAAGGTGTTTGGTGGTTGGTGATGAAGTTGGGGCAGTGTTTCGTGGCCGACGGTGAATATGTGGTGGCGTTCGATGGCCAGCATTGGATGGCCGATTATGAAGTTGCGGTGGCGTACGACGTTCGGTGGACGGCGATGAAGTTGAAGGTGGTGTTTGGTGGCCGTTGATGAAGCTGCTGTAGCGTACGGTGACCGATGATGAAGCTGCGGTGGCGTTCGGTGGCTGGCGATGAAGCTGCGGTGGCGTTTGATGGCCGACGATAAAGTTGCGGTGATGTTTGTGGTGGTGTTCGATGCCCGAACGATGAAGCTACGGTGGTGTTCGGTGGCCGGGAAAGAAACTATGGTGATGCTTGGTGGCTGGCGATGAAGTTGGGGTGGCTTTTAGTCGCCGACGTGGAAGGTATGGTGGTGCCATGGTGGTAAAGAAACCCTATCTTTTATTTTGAGAGAGAGAGAGAGACTAGTAAGGTGCCTTTGATTTGTTTGTTTATATATTTTGTTATTTTGTATTTAATCTTTTGGGTAATATGGTAAATTCACTTTATAACTTAACAAAGATTTTCAAACGATGTTAATACCTTGGGTGACATTGAAACTACGGCTGAAACTATTGAACTATCACTGTAATAAATAAACAATTTGACTGAAATAGTAATTTTTGTCAAATCATAGGGACTAAAAACGTAATTTACTCTAAATATAAAAATGCAAAGAGATGTGAAACTAGACCAAAGTAAACTCATTTGTGATATATAAAATAGTTTTTTTCCTATCTCATTTATGAATACGACCTAATAATAATAATTATATGATTTTCACGTTGACTAGTACTAAATATTACTTAATAATCTCAACAAACCCCTTCAAGCTAAACATCGAACTTACATTTAGCTTGAAACACTATAACAAAAATTAAAAATGATCCTCTTATGTTAATGGATTGCAGTGAAGCTCCTCGGCATTTTCATATTTATGATGAGCAACTACATCGAAGTACTTTTCCACTAATTCATGTCCTTCAAACAAAAAACATGATCCTGCCAAAAAATATTTGTTAGAATCAACCTGCAGTCAACTAGTCTCTTTCACTACAAGAATCTCAACTAGTCTCTTTCACTACAAGAATCTGATCCTATCTCGACTACACCTATAGCGACAGCATGGTTTCGTCGCCATAGGTCACCCTATCGCAACACAGTCGCCATAGGGTGATTTGATTTTTGGCTACTGAAGTTATAGCGACAACTTTTGTCGCCTTAGATGCAACCTATAGCGACGACACGAAAGTCGTCGCCGCATTTAGTCGCTATAGGTAATCTTGTTATAATTTCAATTTATATAGATCACACAAAAATGTTGTTTTACCTATAGCATTGTAACATCTCGTATTTCCGTTAATTAAAAGTTAATTTTGTTAATTCTTATATGGTTCATTTATGCCATTTATGAAAACTTGAGGGCTTGTTGAGTTAATTCGGGAGTTAATGAACTATTTTGCTTAATAATAATAATAATAATAATAATATCAATAATAATAAAATAAATGACAAATTATTAAAAAGTTAACAATTAGTTTAATGATAAGCTTGAGGTTAGTAAAGAGGGCTTATTTTGTCACTTTGGAAACTTAACATATAACTTTTAAGCATAAAATGACAACTATTAAACTACAAGGGGGTTTAATGTCAAAGTTAGAAACTTTAAATATTAAGGTTTGTACGTATTATGCCAATTGATAAAACTTCAGGGACCAAAACTGCAAAAATTACAAAACCTTTTTCCTTCTTTTCTTTTTTCCCGATTTCCCGGCCGGCCTCCGGCGAGACCTAAAACCGCTTCAAGCGGCCGATTTTTAATCCAAAAATCATCCCGAACCTCGCTAAAGCATGATTCGAACCTAAAGACAAAAATTAATAGCATTTAAACGTCGGTTAACAAGTTCAATCGAAGTAGTAACCGAAACCTTAAAACCCCGTAATCATTCGAGCCTTAATCACCAATAATAAGTCAATTAATTCAACTCTAACGAACGTTTATCTAAGTCTAATCGATTGCAAGTGCCAATTACACCTGAAACCCACAAATTCACCTTGTTCGATTACCATCTTCGTCGCGACCTGCAACTCAACTAACATCATCTTCCGAGCTTCAATTGACGAAATTCGCAAAGGGCTTTGCATCGAGGTCATCACGCGAAGCTTCCCACAAGTTTAATTTGATTATCATTGAGGTTTGCCTATCCATCAAGACTTCCACGTCCGCAACGTTTCTTCGGGTGTTCAAACACCAATTCAATAACAATTCGGGTAATTAAAACTATCGATTTCACATGGGCAATCAAAGCCCTATGATTGATTTCATAAACAATATCAATTCGATGTCCAATTGGAATCAAATCGATTCTAGGGTTCTAGGGATTTGGGGGTTTTGTTTATATGGGTTTTAATGTTTTTAAAACCACGATCTACCGCGGCTGGATGCCTTGGTTCACTGGTTAAACGCTCTCATCACCACTTAGAGGTCCCGGGTTCGAACCCGGGCACCCTCAAACATTTTTTTTAAGGCTTTTCAGCCCTTAAATAAATTATAGAAAATTTTTAATAATATAAAAAGGGTTTTTGTAAACTTTAAATATTTTTCAAAGACATCAAATTATTTTCTATAATTTTTCTAAATTTAATTAATTAATTCTCTTTTTAATAAAGAATTTTAACAAAGGATGTTCTTGGATAATTTCTATTAAAATGGATTTTGAATAATAAATTAATAAATTATTATTGGTCCAAATATTACCATTAAGTTATTATCGTTAAAATCATGATTATTTCAAATATTTATTCAAGTTTATATTTAAACTTCACTAGCTATTATCGATGATTTAATGTTATTCTCTTTATAATAATTTACACAAATGGTATATTCCTTTGTTACATTATTAGACTACTACAAAGATCCCCAAACTCCACTTGAAATTCTAGCTCTCGTTAAATCAATAATTCAATTATTAAACTAAAATCTTGTAATTACATATGTTTAGGTGCCTTGTGACGTTCATCTTGGAACGACGTTTACTATTCTTAAATAATCTCCATTATATACATATTATCACGTGAGTTTTCCTTGCCCCTTTTTACATTTTTCACACTATTTTTGGGGTGAAACATGATACTTATACATCGTACACTTATAAACGTTTGAGACTTGTAATGCACTTGCAATTCATCTTTATATTTTGTCATGGTTATTTGTGTGTTGTAAGTGATTATATGAGATACATAGTTTGTTTACAATCATTAACTATTGCTAGCCTGGCGACGTCTTAGATCTTTGGGCCTGACAAGCCTATTTGGTGCTAAAGTCGATGTATTGCCGACTCCTAGGAGCCGTATGCTTGTGCACTAGGGAACCAAATACACTTAGCCAATCTTTTATACTTGTAATCAAGTCGAGGTTTGGTTGTAACGATATGTGTTCTATAACCTTACTAGCTTATAACTTATGACATGAATTGCCACTTGTAACTTTCTTTTTCATATTATGTATGAAAACCTTGGAAACTCACCAACTATTTTTAGTTGACTCTTATTTTTATCATGTTTCAGGTCAACCTCAAGTTTAAAGTGATCCTTTTGAAGCATGCTATAATCTAGGACTTGGACCGAGATAATGAAATAAAAAGTTACATTATGTTATGTTATGTTATGTTGAACTTATAAGACTTATGATTGTAATTTCCATTTCAAGACTTATGATAATAATATTTACAATTTAATATAGCGTTATGTGGCTGTGAACAATCTTAACCCTCACATCTCGACGTTTCCGCCGTCAAGGTTGGGGTGTGACAAGCATAGTACGGCATTAGTGGCAAGGAAGGAGCCACTGGTCTTCTTGAGTGGTTTGAAAGCATGGAGAATACCTTTATCAATTGTGAGTGTCCCGATGCACTCAAGGTTCGTTATGCCACTAGTATGTTCCAACAAAGGGCTCTTACCTGGTGGAATAGCAAGAAGAGGAATCGTGGACCCGATGCTATTCTAGCACTTACATGGGAAGAGTTCAAGAACATCGCCATCGCGAAGTTCTGCCCAAGAAGTGAATTGCAAAAGTTGGAAGAAGAGTTTTGGAATTTGAAACAAAATGATGGTGATCATTTGCCCACTCAACTAGGCATCATGAGTTGAGTATACTGCTGCCCCATATGGTCGACACTGTTCCCCGCAACATCGAGAAGTTCATTAAGGGTGTACCACCCCAAATTCAAGATGCTGTGGTGGGTAGCCGACCCACAACCTTTGAAGAAGCTATACTATACTATAGTATAGTATAGTATAGTATAGTATAGTATAGTATAGTAGTAGTATAGTATAGTATAGTATAGTATAGTATAGTAATAGTATAGTATAGTATAGTATAGTATAGTATATATAGTATAGTATAGTATAGTATAGTATAGTATAGTATAGTATAGTAAGTATAGTATATAATATAGTATAGTATAGTATAGTATAGTATAGTATAGTATAGTATAGTATAGTATAGTATAGTTATAGTATAGTATAGTATAGTATAGTATAGTATAGTATAGTATAGTATAGTATAGTATAGTATAGTAGTATAGTATAGTAAGTATAGTATAGTATAGTATAGTATAGTATAGTATAGTATAGTATAGTATAGTATAGTATAGTATAGTATAGTATAGTATAGTATAGTATAGTATAGTATAGTATAGTATAGTATATTATAGTATAGTATAGTATAGTATAGTATAGTATAGTATAGTATAGTATAGTATAGTATAGTATAGTATAGTATAGTATAGTATAGTATAGTATAGTATAGTATAGTATAGATAGTATAGTATAGTATAGTATAGTATAGTATAGTATAGTATAGTATAGTATAGTATAGTATAGTATAGTTAGTATAGTATAGTATAGTATAGTATATATAGTATAGTATAGTATAGTATAGTATAGTAATAGTATAGTATAGTATAGTATAGTATAGTATAGTATAGTATAGTATAGTATAGTATAGTATAGTATAGTATAGTATAGTATAGTATAGTATAGTATAGTATAGTATAGTATAGTATAGTATAGTAGTATAGTATAGTATAGTATAGTATAATAGTATGTATAGTATAGTATAGTATAGTATAGTATAGTATAGTTAGTATAGTATAGTATAGTATAGTATAGTATAGTATAGTATAGTATAGTTAGTATAGTATAGTATAGTATAGTATAGTATAGTATAGTATAGTATAGTATAGTATAGTATAGTATAGTATAGTTAGTATAGTATAGTATAGTATAGTATAGTATAGATAGTATAGTATAGTATAGTATAGTATAGTATAGTATAGTATAGTATAGTATAGTATAGTATAGTATAGTATAGATAGTATAGTATAGTATAGTATAGTATAGTATAGTATAGTATAGTATAGTATAGTATAGTATAGTATAGTATAGTATAGTAAGAGTATAGTATAGTATAGTATAGTATAGTATAGTAAATAGTAAGTATAGTATAGTATAGTATAGTATAGTTATAGTATAGTATAGTAATAGTATAGTATAGTATATATAGTATAGTAATAGTATAGTATAGTATAGTATAGTATAGTATAGTATAGTATAGTATAGTATAGTATAGTATAGTATAGTATAGTATAGTATAGTATAGTATAGTATAGTATAGTATAGTATAGTATAGTATAGTATAGTATAGTATAGTATAGTATAGTATAGTATAGTATAGTATAGTATAGTATAGTATAGTATAGTATAGTATAGTATAGTATAGTATAGTATAGTATAGTAGTAGTATAGTATAGTATAGTATAGTATAGTATAGTATAGTATAGTAAGTATAGTAAGTATAGTATAGTATAGTATAGTATAGTATAGTATAGTATAGTATAGTATAGTATAATAGTATAGTATAGTATAGTATAGTATAGTATAGTATAGTATAGTATAGTATAGTATAGTATAGTATAGTATATATAGTATAGTATAGTATAGTATAGTATAGTATAGTATAGTATAGTATAGTATAGTATAGTATAGTATATATATAGTATAGTATAGTATAGTATAGTATAGTATAGTATAGTATAGTATAGTATAGTATAGTATAGTATAGTATAGTATAGTATAGTATAGTATAGTATAGTATAGTATAGTATAGTATAGTATAGTATAGTATAGTAGTATAGTATAGTAGGTATAGTATAGTATATTAGTATAGTATAGTATAGTATAGTATAGTATAGTATAGTATAGTATAGTATAGTATAGTATGTATAGTATAGTATAGTATAGTATAGTATAGTATAGTATAGTATAGTATAGTATGTATAGTAGTATAGTATAGTATAGTATAGTATAGTATAGTATAGTATAGTATAGTATAGTATAGTATAGTATAGTATAGTATAGTATAGTATAGTATAGTATAGTATAGTTATGTATAGTATAGTATAGTATATAGTATAGTATAGTATAGTATAGTATAGTATAGTATAGTATAGTATAGTATAGTATAGTATAGTATAGTATAGTATAGTATAGTATAGTATAGTATAGTATAGTATAGTATAGTTAGTATAGTATAGTATAGTATAGTATAGTATAGTATAGTATAGTATAGTATAGTATATAAGTATAGTATAGTATATAGTATAGTATAGTATAGTATAGTATAGTATAGTTAGTATAGTATAGTATAGTATAGTATAGTATAGTATAGTATGTATAGTAATTAGTATAGTATAGTATAGTATAGTATAGTATAGTATAGTATAGTATAGTATAGTATAGTATAGTATAGTATAGTATAGTATAGTATAGTATAGTATAGTATAGTATAGTATAGTATAGTATAGTATAGTATAGTATAGTATGTATAGTATATATATATAGTATAGTATAGTATAGTATAGTATAGTATAGTATAGTATAATAGTATAGTATAGTATAGTATAGTATAGTATAGTATAGTATAGTATAGTATAGTATAGTAAGTATAGTATAGTATAGTATAGTATAGTATAGTATAGTATAGTATAGTATAGTATAGTATAGTATAGTATAGTAAGTATAGTATAGTATAGTATAGTATAGTATAGTATAGTATAGTATAGTATAGTATAGTATAGTATAGTATAGTATAGTATAGTATAGTATAGTATAGTATAGTTATAGTATAGTATAGTATAGTATAGTATAGTATAGTATAGTATAGTATAGTATGTATAGTATAGTATAGTATAGTATAGTATAGTATAGTATAGTATAGTATAGTATAGTATAGTATAGTATAGTATAGTATAGTATAGTATAGTATAGTATAGTATAGTATAGTATAGTATAGTATAGTATAGTATGTATAGTATAGTATTAGTATAGTATAGTATAGTATAGTATAGTATAGTATAGTATAGTATAGTATAGTATATATAGTATAGTATAGTATAGTATAGTATAGTATAGTATAGTATAGTATAGTATAGTATAGTATAGTATTATAGTATAGTATAGTATAGTATAGTAGTATAGTATAGTATAGTATAGTATAGTATAGTATAGTATAGTATAGTATAGTATAGTATAGTATAGTTATAGTATAGTATAGTATAGTATAGTATATAGTATAGTATAGTATAGTATAGTATAGTATGTATAGTATAGTATAGTATAGTATAGTATAGTATAGTATAGTATAGTATAGTATAGTATAGTATAGTATAGTATAGTATAGTATAGTATAGTATAGTATAGTATAGTATAGTATAGTATAGTATAGTATAGTATAGTATAGTATAGTATTAGTAGTATAGTATAGTATAGTATAGTATAGTATAGTATAGTATAGTATAGTATAGTATAGTATAGTATAGTATAGTATTAGTATAGTATAGTATAGTATAGTATAGTATATTATATAGTATAGTATAGTATAGTATAGTATAGTATAGTATAGTATAGTATAGTATAGTATAGTATAGTATAGTATAGTATAGTATAGTATAGTATAGTATAGTATAGTATAGTATAGTATAGTATAGTATAGTATATATAGTATAGTATAGTATAGTATAGTATAGTATAGTATAGTATAGTATAGTATAGTATAGTATAGTATAGTATAGTATAGTATAGTATAGTATAGTATAGTATAGTATAGTATAGTATAGTATAGTATAGTATAGTAGTATAGTATAGTATAGTAATAGTATAGTATAGTATAGTATAGTATAGTATAGTATAGTATAGTATTAAGTATAGTATAGTATAGTATAGTAGTAAGAGTATAGTATAGTATAGTATAGTATAGTATAGTATAGTAGTATAGTATAGTATAGTATAGTATAGTATAGTATAGTATAGTATAGTATAGTATAGTATAGTATAGTATAGTATAGTATAGTATAGTATAGTAAGTATAGTATAGTATAGTAGTAGTATAGTAGTATAGTATAGTATAGTATAGTATAGTATAGTATTATAGTATAGTATAGTATAGTATAGTATAGTATAGTATAGTATAGTAATATAATAGTATAGTATAGTATAGTATAGTATAGTAAGTATAGTATAGGTATAGTATAGTATAGTATAGTAAGTATAGTAGTAGTATAGTAAGTATAGTATAGTATAGTATAGTATAGTATAGTATAGTATAGTATAGTATAGTATAGTATAGTATAGTATAGTATAGTATAGTATAGTATAGTATAGTATAGTATATATAGTATAGTATAGTATATGTATAGTATAGTATAGTATAGTATAGTATAGTATAGTATAGTATAGTATAGTATAGTATAGTATAGTATAGTATAGTATAGTATAGTATAGTATAGTATAGTATAGTATAGTATAGATAGTATAGTATAGTATAGTATAGTATAGTATAGTATAGTATAGTAGTATGTATAGTATAGTATAGTATAGTTAGTATAGTATAGTATAGTATAGTATAGTATAGTATAGTATAGTATAGTATACGGTACCATACGGTGCGGCGCCGGGCGGGGCCGTGCGGCACCGGGCGGAGCCGTGCGGTGGCGTGCGGTGCGGTGGCGTGCGGGGTGGAGCCGTGCGGTGGCGTGCGGTGCGGTGGCGTGCGGGGTGGAGCCGTGCGGTGGCCTGCGGTGCGGTGGCGTGCGGTGGCCTGCGGTGCGGTGGCGTGCGGGGTGGAGCCATGCGGTGGCGTGCGGTGCGGTGGCGTGCGGGGCCGTGCGGTGTGGTGCGGTGTGGTGCGGTGCGTTGCGGTGCGTTGCGGTGCGTTGCGGTGTGGTGGCGTGCGGTGCGGTGCGGTGCGGTGCGGTGCGGTGGGGTGCGGTGTGGTGTGGTCTCGTGTAGTTTAGTGTAGTGTAGTGTAGTGTAGTGTAGTGTAGTGTAGTGTAGTGTAGTGTAGTGTAGTGTAGTGTACTGTAGTGTACTGTAGTGTAGTATAGTATAGTATAGTAATAATAATAATAATATGTAATAAGAATACAATTATTTGTCAAAAAAATAAATAAATTTATGAATCTATCGCAACGACATGTCGTCGTGATTCGGTCCAGACAAGTATATGCATAGATCAAGCGTATCTGCTTTACTCTCACCCTACCAAAACAGCCACCTCAACCTCCGTCTCCAAAATCGGCCACCACAACATCTCAAAATCACAAATTGAAGCCTAATTTCACCCAATCGCACCACCCCACCGCGACCTTCATCCCCCGTCCCCCGCAACCGCGATCTTCATCCGCGATCACCCACCACCACGACCAGCCACCAAATCGGCCACCGCCGCCGCAAATTAACCACCACCGCTACCGTTTGCCATCGCACAAGACGTGTTAGGGTTCCTACCACCATCATTGTTTTGATTTGTGTTCAAAACACTAAGTTGAAGGTTAGTATATATAGTTTTTACAAAGTAGTTAACACTTTCATTTTTATACTCTTGATTATGTTGTTAGATGTTAAATTATAAGATAAAAGTTTAATTGTATTATTTTGGTTGAATGTAGTTGTAGGTTGTTAGATTTATATGATATAAAGTAAGTTTGGATTGTTTTGGTTAAATGATAATGTTATAAGTTAATATATAAAGTATATTGGATTGTTTTGTTAGAATGATAATGTTATAGGTTAAGATATAAAGTTTATTTGGATTGTTTTGTTGAATGATAATTTTATAGGTTAAAATATTAAGTTTAATTGGATTGTTCTTGTTGAATGATAATGTTATTGGTTAATATATAAAGTACATTTGGATTGTTTGGGCTGAATCATAATGTTATAGGTTTTTTATGAAGTTTATTTGGATTGTTTTAAGATGTAATGTTTAATTGTATTATTTTGATAGAATATACTTGTAGGTTGTTAGATTATATGGTATAATGTATAATTGAATTGTTTTGGTTGAATGAAAATGTTATAGTTTAAGATATATGTTTAATTGTTTTGTTTTGATAGAGTGATAATGTATGTGTATGAAACAGTTATGACAATCGATAAGACCTGGATTAAAATAAAAATCCGAACGTCTCTAGTTTTCTTAGATGGTCTTAAAAACTTTATGGAGTATGTTAAAAACTTTGTCGACAGTGATGACAAAACAAAATGCCCGTGCAGAGATTGTGTGAATGCTTTTCGTCATGATTTAAAAATTGTTAATGTTTGTCGACGGGCATGGATATACTCTTCCTTCCAGTTGTCAATCATGTAACTTGATGTTTTAAATTTTAAATATATAAATTTTGTTTAAATATATTTTAAATGTTACTAACATTTTGATTTTTTTATATTAATATAGCGTCAGCTAAGAAAAGACGATCAAAAGGAAGGAATTTAGATTTATATGAGAGACAGGCTTCAAACAACAACCAAGCACTGTCCTTGGAATTTGATCATATAGGAAAATAATTTAAAGTTGTGGGAGAAAATAATCTTATTTGTTAAAGTATTATTAATCATGTTGCCACTGTTCCTTTTCATTATCCCACTAGGGAAACAGTCCCTGATACGTTTAAGATATCATTGTTTAATTTTCTGGAGGCGAGTATTTATACAGTCTTTTATTTGTAATTTAGTAATCATAACTTTTATATATTTCTAACTATTCTATTTTGTAGGAATATTTTGATTTAGAAGCTCATCGTGGTTCAGAGGCATGGAATCCAACTTTGTATCCATATGGATTACTAGTGAGCATTTCAAGATAGAAAATATAATATGAAACGACATTTCTTAAATCATGGAGGTTATAATAATATTGAACAGGCTGTAAATAATCCACCTGAAGGTCAAAGTTGGGAGGCATGAGAGCAGGTGGTTGAGTTTTTCTCAAGTGAAGAACATAAACGCGAATATTATTTTTAATAGGAGCAACAAACCAGGACCCCAAGTTACATCGAAACGTTGAGGATGTCACATTACAAAGAAGGGCCAGGATGGGTCAATGTAAGGCCCCGTACCCCGGGACACTCACAATTGGTCATTAATCGTACATAAAATATATAATTACATTAATTTAAAGAAAACACTGCAGCGGAAACATTAAAACAAACATTTCATTTCATTATAATAAACACTTTTGAAAAATAATACAACATTCGTTACAAAACACCATTTGTTCGCATTACAATGCAAAAACATTAAACAAAAGAATGTCATCCAAAAGAGCCAAGTAGCCGCCCTGTGCCATCCTCAACAACATTACCTGCTAACTGGAAACACATAAAGGTCAGCAATGCTGGGTGAGTTCTAGTTTTATAATAAAACATACTTTATCTTTCGTTTAAAACCATCCTTTACTTTCTTTCAAATCATACCACGCTTAGAATGTGATCACACATCGTACGCACACATAGATAATAGTTATTATCTTCATCAGCGTTCATTTCGTACATTTATTATCTTTCGTTTCCATCTAGGTCCTGTCATGTGCTTAACCCCCCTCTAGAGCACCAAGAAATTCATCTAGGGTTAAGTGACAACGACCCCATACATATGGTCAATCACAAAGATTGAACACCTGTGTGCATCCTCATGGGGTATTTAATCCGCACACAATTGAGCTGACACCCCTCATTAGGTGTGAACCTCCATACATTTGCTTAATCACACGGATTAAGTCCCAGTGTGCATCCTCATGAGGTAGCTAACCCGCACATGGTTGAGCTAACACCCCTCATTGAGTGTGAACCTCCATACATTTGTTTGCAAGCCATTCTTACGTTCGTTCATTCATTAATGCATGCATTCTTTCATTTTGTTCCTCTTTTCACTATCTTCCACTTTACGTTACATAATACTTTTCATTTCATTCATTAACGTACAAAGTAAAGCCACGGGAAGATAATCATACATAGCAAGGAACATGAGTAAAAACATACAATATCACTATACGAGCCCTAATCATACATACATAACATACATCATACATACCGTCATGCATAAGCACTAACATACATCGTCATCTATGACCTCAAAAGTCAACTTACATAAACCCCCGGGAACCTCCTAAGTCAAAACCTACATAACACTTTCCCCCCAACAATAGAAAAATAAACTATGTTCTTTCGGGAGCATGAGCCCTATTTGGGCGTATGGACCCTATTCAGTCGCATGGCCTTCCATGCGCATGAGAACACTTAGGCGTATGGGCACTATAGGGCGAATGGACACTTAGGCGTATGGACTCTCAGTCACATAGCCTTCAATCGCATGACTTCCATGCGTATGAACCTCAGTCGCATGGCATTCAGGCGTATGGGCTTCAGTCGTATGACCTTCATCCGCGTTTCCCCCAGTCGCATGACCCTCATCTGTATTTCCTTCAGTCGCATGACCATCATGCGTATGACTCTTAGTCGCATGCCTTTCGGCCGTATGGCCTCTAATCACATGCCATTCGGACGCATGGACTTCCAGTCGCATGAATCCTAACTGGGTCCAGAATGCAGTCCCTTCGAACCTGAATTGCGGATTTCGACCTCCAGCCCCTTTCTAACCTGTTCTAGGCTAAAACAAACCATCCTAAGCCCTAAAAGCACAACCACAACATCATTCAAGCATCACAAGCCCAACACGAGTCCACCCGGTCGCACACCCACACAAACATACACACAAACGGGTTCAACACCCACACAACCAAAAAAGATTTTGCTATGTGTTCTAGCCCCCAAAATCAGTCAAAAATGTGTAAAAGAGGGGTCCTAGAAATCACATTGACAGCCTCTTCGGGTATAGCTTCTCATAAACCCGCTTGACTTCGACTCTTGCACCTTGGTTCTTCAAAAACCCTAAGCTCCAGCTCTTTTCCCCCTTCTCTCTCTCTTGAACCGAATGGAAGATAAGAATGGGAGGGGGAAATGGGTTACCATCCCCTTTTACCCACTCTTCCAAACTTTTATTCTTTTTGGCGAGATTGGTCCCCCCATTTGGGCTTTAGTTCTTTTCTTTCTTTTCTTCTCACTTTATTCTTCTTTTTTTGGCTTCAAAGAAAATAACCGGGTGTTACAAGTCCACCCCCTTAAATAGGTTTCGTCCCCGAAACCTGTTATTCCTTGAACAAACATGGGTAATGTTGTCTCATCTCTTCTTCAGTCTCCCACGTAGACTCAAATCCCTTTCTGTGCTTCCACTGTATGTGCACAAGTGGAATCACTTTATTCCTCAACCTCTTCTCTTTGCGATCAATGGTCGCTACTGGTTGCTCCACATAATTGAGTCGTTCATCCACCTTGATATCCTCTAGTGGAACAATCATATTCTCGTCTGCTAAACATTTTCTTAGATGAGATACATGGAATGTCAGGTGAATTCCACTTAACTCATTTGGTAATTCTAGTCTATAGGCCATCTCTCCTACTCAAGCAATGATTTGGAAAGGCCCTATGTATCTTGGGCTCAACTTTCCCCACTTCCTGAATCGAATGATACCCTTCCAAGGTAAGACTTTCAACATAACTCTATCACCCACCTGGAACTCAATCGGTCTACATCATTTGTCAGCATACGACTTTTGTCTATCTTTGGTTGCCTTCATGAAGGCTTTGATTCTTTCCACTTTCTCAGTCGTAGCCTCGACCACCTCAACGCTCCCTAACTCTTTATGACCAATATCACCCCAACAAACGGGTGTTCTGCATCTCCTACCACATAGCATCTCATAAGGAGGAATACCAATACTGGCATGATAACTGTTGTTATATGAGAACTCAGCTAACGGTAAGTGGTCATCCCAACTTCCTCCAAAATCAATGACGCATGCCCGATCCTCCAGCGTCTGAATGGTCCTTTCCGACTGACCATCTGTCTGAGGATGATAAGCTGTGCTAATGTGTAACCTCGTCCCCATAGCATCGTGGAATTTCTTCCAAAATTTGGATGTAAACCGAGTGTCACAATCAGACACAATAGACACGACATACCATGATGAGTTACAATCTCTTTAATGAACAGACCTGCTAGCCTCTCGAATGAATATGTCTCGCGAATCGGTAGGAAGTGAGCACTTTTTGTCAAACAATCAACTAGCACCCATATGGCATCATATCCTCGCGCGGTACGCGGTAGCTTCGTAATAAAGTCCATGGTGATATGTTCCCACTTCCACTCCGGTATATCTAAAGGTTGGATCTTCCCATACGACTTTTGGTGCTCAGCCTTCACTTGTAAACAAGTAAGGCATTTACTCACATACTCCACCACATCACGCTTCATACCCGACCACCAATAGTCTTTCTTCATGTCTTGATACATCTTTGTAGCACCGAGATGAATAGAGTACCGAGTCTTATGAGTTTCATCCATGATCTTCACGCGTAGATCCCCAAAATGAGGAATCCACATCCGTCCAAATCAAGTTCTAACACCGAGTGTGTTTTCACCCAATTCCGCAACCAAACCTCTCATTCTTTCAGAGTTAAGATGATCTTCTTTTAATGCTTCATCTTGAAACTCTTTGACTTGTTTCATCACATCAGAGGTCATGATCAACTGGTAAGCTTTCACCCGAATCGGCTCAGGTCTCTCTTTCCAGCTAAGAGCATCCGCCACCACGTTGGCTTTGCCTGGATGTTAATGGATCTCGTTATCATAATCTTTTATGATCTCCAACCATCATCTCTGCCTCATGTTCAAATCTTTCTGCTCGAAGAAGTACTTCAAGCTCTTGTGGTCGATGAATATAGTGCACTTCCTCCCATACAGGTAGTGCCTCCAAATCTTTATCGCAAAGACCACAACTGCTAGCTCCAAATCATGAGTAGGATAGTTAACCTCATGAACCTTCAACTGTCGGGATGCATAGGCTATAACCTTTCCTCTTTACATCAACACACATCCCAACCCCGAGTAGGAAGCATCTGAATAAACCACTAGATCTTCACTTCCATCGGGCAACGACAAGACAGGAGCTTGAGTCAATCTCGCCTTTAACTCCTCAAAAGCCTTCTCTTGAGCTTGACCCCATACAAACCTTACATCTTTCCGGGTCAACTTGGTTAGTGAAGAAGCAATCTTAGAAAAGTATTGAATAAACTTTCTGTAGTAGCCCGCCAAACCCAAGAAATTACGAATCTCGGATGGCGTCTTTGGAGAGTTCCATTGCATCACCGCCTCCACCTTTGCCGGGTCTACCATAATCCCCTCAAGATTCACTACATGACCCAAGAATTGAACTTCGCATAACCAAAACCCACAGTTGGAGAACTTGGCGTACATCTTCTCCTTTCTCAATGTCTCCAAAACCTCCCGAATGTGAACGACATGCTTTATCTCGCTCTTCGAATAAATCAGGATATCATCAATAAACACAATCACTAATTTATCCAACATCGGCCGACACACTCGATTCATCTGTTTCATAAAAGCAGCTGGCACGTTGGTCAAACCAAAATACATAATGAGAAACTCGTAGTGTCCATAGCCCGTGCGAAAAGCTGTTTTAGGAATATCCTGCTCCTTCACCGTCAACTGATAGTAACCAGATCGAAGGTCTATCCTTAAGAACCAACTAGCACCTTGGAGCTGATCAAAGAGATCATCCATTCTTGGTAACAGGTATCGGTTCTTTATCGTCAACTTATTCAGCTCACGGTAGTCAATACACATCCTCATGCTACCATCTTTCTTCTTCACGAATAAGACCAGAGCACCCCACGGAGAGATGCTTGGTCTGATGAACCCTTATCGACCAGCTCTTGCAATTGCTCTATCAACTCTTTCATCTCAGTCGGAGCCAAACGATACGGTGCCTTAGCTACAGGTTAGGCACCGAGTATCAAATAAATCTGAAACTCGATCTCTCGGTCAGGTGGCACTCCTGGTAAGTCTTCGGGAAACATGTCTGGAAATGCACACACAACCAGTACATTGGACAATTGTGGTGTTGGCGTGTCCACATCCTTCACATAGGGCAAGTAGGCACTACATCCATGCCTCATGCACTTTCCCGCCATCGCCATCGAAATCACTTTTGGAATCGTAGTGAATCGATCACTAGAAACCGTCACCATACTCCCGTCAGGAGCTGTCAACCGAATCATCTTCTTGCGACATACAATGTTCGCCTCGTAATCCGCTAACCAATCCATCCCAAGAACTACATTGAAACCACCTAAGGTCATCACGAATGGTCTAACAGAAAACTTGTGACCTTCTAGATCCATGTCACAACCTTCTATCATCTCAGAAATCCTGATAGACTTACCTATGGCAGTTTCTACATCGAAGGGTGTATCTATATTCTTACTACTAACATGCAATTTAGCACAGAAAGCAACAAATATAAAGTTTTTACTAGCACCAGAATCAAATAACACAGAAGCTAAAATTTGGTTTACTAGAAAAGTACCTGACACAACATCAGGGTCCGTCCTAGCCTCCTCCTACGTCATCGTAAATGCTCTAGCACTCACCCTCTGTCCTTCTCCCCCAGCCTTCTTCGCTCCCGAACCTTCAGCCCTCGGCTTCTTACAGTCCCTACTCATGTGACCAGTTTCCCTACAGTTGAAACACCTCATAACCCCATAATCTCTAGCCATATGACTAGGCTTCCCGCACTTGAAGCAGATGTTCGATCCCCATTTGCATTCCCCTGAATGCTCTTTCCCGCATTTACCACTTCTCTTCAACCCTGCACCAGATGTGACCACACGCCGATCACCCACCTTCACTACTTTGTTGTTTGGAGCGGCTTCTCCACATCCAAAACGCTTCCCATAACAGTTTTGGTCACCACCACCCTTCTTGTTCACCTCAGCCACCACCACCTTTCACTCGTCATAAAACCTCCCTGCCAAGTCAACTTCCGACCTAAACATGCTCAGTCAGGCAGTGATCATGTGCCTACGGATATCCGCCGGCAAGCCCTGAGTATACCGTTTAATCTTTCATGATAGAGGCGTCACCTGATCCGGCACTATCCGTGCCATCTCATTGAATCTAGTGGTGTATTGTTGATGTGTCATTGTTCCCGCCTCCAGCTGCAGGAATTACCTTTCCACCTTATCCATCTCCCGGTGAGGACAGAACTCCTCAATTACCAGCTTCTTCAACTCCGACCACCTCATTCTCCCAATTGCCCGACTACCCTCGGCTTGGACAATATTTTCCCACCAACACAGAGTCGAGTCCACAAACGAATGGGCAACAAACTTCATCTTCTGGTCTTCTCGGCACTTGCTGATATTCAGAACAACTTCCATTTCTCTCACCCATCGGCGAGCAACAACAACAGTGCCATTACCATCAAAAGTATATGGCTTACACCTTTGAAATGCCCCGTAGTTACAGCCTCGTGCTGCCTCCGGCGCAGGCTCTTCTTCTTCCTCCTCTTCATTGTTGGAGAGAGCCATTTCAGGCTCCGGTCGCTCCCGTTCTCCTGAGGACCTGCTCCTCTCTTTTGTTTCTCCTTTCCTTATAGCCTTTATTACTTCAATCACCACAAACGGTAAGATTTTCTGCATGACTTGACGAACTTCTTCCACAACAGCCTCCTTTACTGAGGCTCTCAGATTAGCGCTCTCATCATCACCCTCCGGATGAGGAGTCTCAGGCTCTTCATGAACCACCTTTTCAACTCTAGGCCTTCCTCTTTTGGGTTGCGGTTCAGCACCACGTCCACCACGATCTCCCCCCTCGAAGCTTTAGATTATCTACCACCGGCCATCCTCTAACATACACTGAAAGATTCAAACACAACACGGTCATTCAAGAGAATAGCTTAGTTTATATCAAGTATAGTAAGTCCTTAATTACAGTGACCAGTTGTGATTAGCCACTTACTTTACTTTTCATAGCCAAAGCATTACATCTCCTGACTACATCAGTATCTAAATCTACAAACAACACATAAACCACATAACATGCGCACGTAATACTAGTTAACATTACGAAAATACCTGATGGCACGTAGTTACTCAGACTAGCATCCCTTCTCTTTCTGTCCCTTTTTCAGTTTAAGTTAAGGTTTCTTTTGAAAATTTACCCGTTTCACTTAAATTGGCTGATACCAACTTGTAAGGCCCTGTACCACAAGACGCTCACAGTTGGTCATTCCTCGCACATAAAACATATAATTACATTAATTTAAAGAAAACACTGCAGCGGAAACATTAAAACAAACATTTCATTTCATTATAATAAACGCTTTTGCAAAATAATACAACATTCATTACAAAACACCGTTTGTTCGCATTACAATGCAAAAACATTACACAAAAGAATGCCATCCAAAAAGAGCCGAGTAGCCGCCCCGTGCCATACTCAACAACATTACCTGCTGTAAGGCCCTGTTCCCGGCATGCCTATAGCTGGTAAATCATTGCACATAAAACATATATTTTTATCATATTACATAAAAAGTTACAGCAAAAACATTCAAACAAAACATTCCATTTCAATATAATAGCTTTTGCAAAATAATATATCGTTAACCAATTACAAAACCCAAGTTGCATTACATCACAAAAGCATTATATTGAAATGGAATGTTATTTTAAATGTTTTCGCTATAATGTTTTTGTAATATGATGAAATATATGTTTTATGTGCAATGATTTACCAGCTGTAAGCGTCCCGGGAACGGGCCTTACAAGTTGGTATCAGAGCCAAAGTTTTGAGTGAAATGGGTAAATTTTCAAAATGAACCTTAACTTAAACTGAGAATGGACAGAAAGGGAAGAGATGCCAATCTGAGTAGCTGCGTGCCATCAGGTATTTTCGTAATGTTAACTGGTATTTTTGTGCATGGTATGTGTTATGTGTTGTTTGTAGATTTAAATACTGATGTAGTCAGGATAGGTAATGCTCGGGGTGTGAAGAGTAAAGTAAGTGGCTAATCACAACTGGCCACTGTAATTAGGGACTTACTATACTTGACATAACTGAGCTATTCTCTTGAATAACCGTGTTGGTGTTTGAATCTTTTAGTGTGCGTGTGAATGGCTGGTGGTAGATCCTCGAAAGCTTCACGGGGTGGAGATCGTGGTGCTGAACCGTGACCCAAGATGGGAAGACCCAGAGTTGAAAATGTGGTTCTGAAGAACCCGAGACCCCTCATCCGGAGGGCGGTGATGAGAGCGCCAACCTAAGGGCCTCGTGAAAGAGGCAGTGTTGAAGAAGTCCATCAAGTCATGCAGACGATCTACCGTCTATAGTGACCAAAGTTATCAAGGCGGTACGAGAAGGGAGAGGAAAGAAAGAAATAGACCTATGGGTGAAAGAAGACAGCCCACGAGTGAGACGGTCTTGTCGAAGATAAAGAAGAAGAGGATGAAGAAGAGCCCATGCCGGAGGCGACACGAGGCTGTAACTACGGGGCATTTATGATATGTAAGCCCCCTACTTTTGATGGTACCGCACTGCTACTGCTGCTCACTGGTGGGTGAGGGAAATGGAGGTTGTTCTTGATATCAACGAGTGCCTGGAGGACCATAAGGTGAAGTTTTCTACCCACTCATTTGTAGACTCGGCTCTATGTTGGTGGGACAGTATTGTCCAAGCTGAGGGTAGCCGGGCGATAGGAATGATGAGGTAGGAGGAGTTTAAGAAGATGGTGATTGAGGAGTTCTGCCTCATAGGGAGATGGATAAGATGGAGAGAGAGTTCCTGTAGCTGGAGGCGGGAACCATGACACACCAGTAGTACACCACAAATTCAATGAAATGGCATGGCAAGTGCCGGATCAGGTGACGCCTCTGTCTCGAAAGATCAAGAGGTACATTCAGGGTTTGCCGTTGGATATTTGCAGGCATATGATCGCCGCCTGGCCAGGCACGTTTAGGTTGGCGGTCAATTTGGAGAGGAGATTATATGATGAACGGGAGGTGGTGGTGACCGAAGTGAGAAAGAAGGGTGGTGGCGATCGGAACTGGAACGGAAAAGGTTTGGTCGGGGTGATGCCTCGACGGGTAATAAAAAGGCACGGGTGGATGACCGTCATGTGACCACATCGAGTGCGGGGTCAAGGAGGTGTGGCAAGTGTGGAATGGAGCATATGGGGGAATGTAGGTTGGGATTGAGTGTGCTTCAAAACGTCGGAAGACGGGGCACATCACAAAGGATTGTCGTGCGGACAGATGTTTCAACTGTGGGGAGAGTGGTCATATGAGTAAAGACTGTAAGAATTTGAGGGCTGAGGATTCCGGGGTAAAGAAGACGGGAAGTGAAGGACCGAGGGCGAGCGCCAGGGCATTCACTATGACATAGGAGGAGGCTAGGACGGACCCTGACGTTGTGTCCGGTACGTTTCTAGTGAACCAAACTTTAGCTTCTTGTTACTTGATTCGGGTGCCAGTAAAAGTTTTATGTCTGCTGCTTTCTGTGCTAAGCTGCCTGTTAGTAGTAGACGTGTTGATGCGCCTTTGATGTAGAACTGCCATAGGTAAGTCTACCAGGATTTCTGAGATGATAGAGAACTGTGATGTGGAGATAGAAGGTCATAAGTTTCCTGTTAGACCGTTTGTGATGACCTTAGGTGGTTTTGATTTGGTTCTTGGGATGGATTGGTTGGCGGACGTTGAGGCGAACATTCTGTGTCGTAAGAAGATGATTCGTTTGGCAGCGCCTGACGGGAGTTCGGTAACTGTTTATGGGGATCGGGTCATGACGATCCCGAAAGTAATCTCAATGGCGGTGGCGGGAAAGTGTATCAGGCGTGGATGTAGCGCCTACTTGGCTTATGTAAAGGATGTGATACGCCAACACCACAACTATCCGATGTACCGGTTGTGTGTGACTTTCCAAGACGTGTTCCCCAAAAGTTTACCAGGAGTGTTGGACCAAAGAACCAATGAGCCCAAGATCAGAAAACCTCTAAGTCCCACACGTTATCACACAACTGCTGAAAGCCTCATCAGTAGTTTGACAAGTGCTGAAGACTTCAACAGCTGAAGATCAAGTGCTGAAGACCTTAACAGCTGAAGAACCAAAGTGCTGAAGTACAACAGCTGAAGAACACAAGTGCTGAAGCTAAAAGACCAAAGTACTGAAGTGCAACAGCTGAAGAGTTCACAAGTACTGAGAGATCAACACTGATGTACAAAGTCTGAAGACAAAGACTGAAGACATCAGCTGATGATATCTACTGAAGTCATCAGCTGATGAAACACCTGAAGGTCAAAGTCTGAAGATCAAGTACTGAAGCCTCAGTATTTGTCACAACTGCTGAAGAGTACTTCTTCAGTAGTTGTGATATCAGTAGTTTTATTTTCTATGTTTCAGAAGTTTTGTAAAACGACTGAAGAGCTTGTTCTTCAGTCCGTTGTAGTTTCAGTAGTTTTATATTTTGTACTTAACCTTGCTGATATGTTCTCAGTATTTGTGAACATTTCAGTAGTTTGTTAAGAATTAGTTATTTTTGTATGGATCTGCCAGTTT